>CACRXK020003081.1:17333-30496 GCA_902702795.2 Paramuricea clavata | reverse complement strand
CCGTGTTTGGATGGCCTGATCCAAACGCGCGGGAATGTTGCGAGAGGTAAGAAAAGCGAGCGAAATCACGAGCCGAAGGCGAGTGATTTTGCCCGCTTTTCTTAACTCGAGCAACATTCCCAAGTGTTTGGATCAGTCCATCCAAACACGGAAACCATAAAGTAATTGTTTTATAAAATAACAACAACACGGTAGTCTTCCGTGTTTGGATGGCCTGATCCAAACACGGCTTTCGACCAATCAGAATACGCGTTATATACATGTTATTTTATAAATTTAGTTCTACAGCACTGTGTCCCAGATATCCTATGAATGAATTTGCCATACACAATTTGTTACATCATTCTATAGTCAAATACATGTATACACTATTGCATTATTAAAATGGGTCCTCTTATGATTGTATACTATCTTTCATTGTGAATTGTTATTACTTTAGATGGAGCATGCGTTTATGAGAGCAAACCAGATGAAAACATGCACACTTTGGTGCTAACTGATATTGACGGTGAAGAATATACCCATCTCTCAATGATTTGCCGTTTGTGTTTTTTTTCCTCAAAACGTTCAATGTTTTTATTGAATTGTTTATGGTTTATACCGTTTGATATTTTACAGGTCGCCGAAGCTATTGCACTTGCCTGACATTTTACAAGCCTTACTACGTAACAGAGGTACTAAGCACAGCCATTCTCCCTAGAGGTCCAGTAAGGGGCATTCATTCATTGATCCGCAGTATTGCTACAAGATACACAGAGAATATACAGTACCTGCGGTGTTTGTCTAATCGGAGAGTTGCAGAAATCGATTACAGAGTTGAAATAATTGCACGAAACACCAGTTTAATACAGCCTTTACAGTGTTTTCAAAACATTGTTTGGTACTTGAAATATCAATTCTGCTCTCCTTCCTCCGCTTTAAGCTTTCAAACAAAGTTATTTTTCCTCAACTTGGTCTACTTTATGCCTAGCCTGGTTATTTTTGAAAACGACGTACTGTACTATTCGTAAAACTAATTTAATTATTTGCCCATTTTGAGTCTTGAAGTCATCTTGTTGAAGAATGAAAGTAGTGATACATTATAATTTGGTTGCAGAACTGAGTTGTGTTGCTATCTAGTTAATTTGGATTACTCTATATACAGTAAGACTCCCTAGACCGCTTCCCACTGAAAGCCCTGTCTTTAATGAACATTTATAGGACGTTGAGATTCCTGGTCAATTTTTGCTATCCGTTGAAGAGACGGAGGAAACCAATGGTAAGTCCAAGAATTCTTTCTGAAACACTTCCAAAAAATGATAGTTTTTTGTTCTAATCGTACAACCTCGTCATTTTTTAGGACAATCACAGATTTGCTATGTTCCAACATGTTGTTGTCTTATATCAAAGTTTCCATATTTCCAGATAGCAAAGGATTGTTTATCAAGGTATGGAAATATTTGGTTGCTAGGGCGTGTGTCTAAATGCCTGTTCAAACGGACTCGACGTTGTTGGCGCAACAGGCAACACTTAATCCAACAATTTCAAATTTTTTTTATTCTGTCTGTCTCGTAAATATTTTAAAGCATTGATATTTGGATAAATCGTATCAAATTATCAAAAAAGATTTGAAAAATAAACGCTCAAGCGAGGATGACAGTGGACGAGTGTGACTCCCACTCTTGGGCGTGTTGCAACATATGGTTGACAGACATTCCTTTAATTTAAAACCACATGGTCAGCTAGAACACTATATGTTTATGCACATGCAGATTTAGCATAAAAATACTCCATTTGTCTGCAGGAAATTTTTGTCTCCAGTTTCTCATCGACTCTTTTATCAATTGACTTTGAGCTGGTTCGAATTTTAACTAGGGTTTTTGCTACACGTGGCAACTCTTATTCTCGTGTGATCTAGACATGATAGTTGAGCCTGAAAACCCTCATGCAAATTCTCGCTTGTTAACTCTCATCACTTAAAAGTAGTCAACATTATTGCACCATACAAAACAACAGTAACTCCGAACACAGTAAAATTTCCAAAATTGTTTAGATTTATATTTGAAATAAACAATTTTGAAATGTTTACTGTAATCAGAATAATTATTTTGTAAAACTACTCAGTTGTTCGCACATTTTCACATGGCCTATAAGCATATATTTATTTTATATTCATGTAGTTTTTTACCAGTACTTAATAAAAATGGAAAGAAAATGAGAC
This sequence comes from Paramuricea clavata, assembly GCA_902702795.2. NCBI lineage: Eukaryota > Metazoa > Cnidaria > Anthozoa > Malacalcyonacea > Plexauridae > Paramuricea > Paramuricea clavata. The sequence goes on along the minus strand of CACRXK020003081.1, from coordinate 28,296 downwards.
AGTCACTTATGCAGTTGATATCTCATCTCTGTCAAGTTCCAATTCCGCCTCCTGGACCAATCAACATTGTAAGTGCTTCTCTGGGATCTTAAATTGTCTAAATTCGCCTTAAATCGCCTAAACTCACCTTAAATCGCCTAAACTCGCATTAACTCGTCACAACAGGAAACCACCAAATATCCCCCAAAACTCGCAACAATATGCTGTATACATATACAGTACCTCTTATCGTTTTTTACACATATATATTATACCTTTTCTGGGTTTTTATTTAGTCTAAAATGCTAAATCTTTAACCTCAAGTTCATTAATTGCTGCAGTTTTACAGTATCTGTGATATCATGTACTTGTTTCATGTGATATCACGAAAATTAAAATATCTGATCAGATTTTTTCCTAAAATTTCTCTAGGAGTTTGAACTGTGCAATATGAAACATTTGGTGAGGTCTGCAAGAGAACCGAGTAAGTAAATTTGACAAAACTATTCAGATTTTCCAAAAGCAAGTTTTGAGAGTTGGGGTATTATGTTGCAATGAGTCGCACGTGCATTCTCTAATAAAATTAGTGTTTTTCTATTCTTGTTTCAGAGAAACGAATCATAGACATGGAGTATCATCTACCCTTCCTTTGTTTTTCTGTCGAAAATATTTTGTTACTGCTAAGTTGTGTCTTAACTCAACAGAGGATCATATTTCTTGCCTCGAATTATTCTTTGCTTACACCAATTACTGAGGTAGGTTCCCGTATCGCAGATACTGTGATGGCGAGTACAGTATACTTAAATGGATGAACAGTACGAATGATTTTTGAGAAATTTTTGTTGCCAAAATTGAACGAGTCTCCAGGGCGAGTATTATAAACAAAGTTGGTTTAAATAAATAAATTTGTATACTTTAATCTTAAAGTACTTTTTTAGGCATTGCTAAGTTATATTCAGCCGTTGATGTGGGGCTTGACATATGTTCCTGTGCTACCAAGGTGAGCACATTAAAGAGTATGTACAACCAATATAGGTTCACATTCGATACTATACTACTACTATATTACTATATTTTCATTAGTTACCTTATCGATCTTCTCGAAGCACCAGGATCGTTTATTATGGGATGTGATAGTAAACATTATTTCCAAGTGAAGAGTCTGATGGCCGCACAAGACGAGGTACTGGAAATAAGACAATGTTCTTGAACCATCTGAAGGTTTATAATACAGGATATCCTAGGCACGCGTTTCAGGAGATCTACCATTATTCGGCGAATTTTTATCCAATTTCCATTAAATTTTCGTCGAATGTAGCCAGATAGATGACGAATAATTTACTTTAACGCTTCTTCGGAAAGCGTTTTGCCTGATAACTTGTTTAATGTGAAAGATATTAATTGGAAATTTTTCCTGACGACAGGTCTATTTCTAAGCTTGAAGAATATGTAAAAAATGTGAAATGTTTAATGTTCTAGGGACTAGGGTACTCAGGTACTGTATATTAAATGTTTTTTCCCCCAGGATTCGAGTATTGTGTGTGCGAACATCGATACTGGTGAAGTTGAAATAGGGAACAATTCAATTCCATTGATTCCTGAACCATACAGAGAAATTTTTTTGGAAAAGTAAGTGACATTTTGTGTGTATTTTTTTCGTTTTTGATATATTCAACTTGTTTATTTATTATTACGTTATTGCTTGTTCTTTTAGAGCAAAATCGATCAAGTTTCATTACGACTTACATGAAACATCGAGGTAAAAGTCAAAACTACACGCGTAGAAACGAAAACCTGTTCCCAGTTGATATCGACAGGCTTGAACAGGTTGTGTTGCACCCCAAGAACAAGTTGTCAACAATATTGTTACAAGTGAAAAATACTGTAACAAAACAACATTGTTGACAATTGGAACAATGGTAATTTCTGTGAGCTAAAACTTGTTTTCTATTGTAGTGTATCTATTTTTGACGCTGCGGAATTGAGAAAAAGACGTCGCGTTTTTAACCAAGAGTGCGCAAACAGTATTTTAGAAGGTACTGATGCTGTATGTGTTGAACTGGGGGTGTCAATGCAATGCATTTTGCCATTTTTCTATATAGTCGACTAAGAGGAGAATCTTTTGTATGTTAGGTAACACGCGCTCAAAACTGATGAATATATTTTTCCACTTGGTTATGACCGTATTCAAATTTTTAAATTTTTGATACGTTTCTGAAGCGGCAAACAAACTTAAAAAGTATGTTTAGTGCTTTATCTGTAAATATAGTACAAAACATAATCCGAAGATTAGCATCTTGAAACCCAAAATATGAGTTAAACAAGAAAGTGAGTGAGTATAATATTTCGATTTTATTACAAAATCATCATCAGACTAACTGTGAGTAATATTTCGATTTTATTACAAAATCATCATCAGACTAACTGATAACTAATACTAACTGTTAGTCTGATGATGGTTTTTTAATAAAATCGAAATATTACTCACTCACTTTCTTGTTTAACTCATATTTTGGGTTTCAAGATGCTAATCTTATGATTATGTTTTGTACTATATTTTTTGAAATTGTCGGCTGGTATTGGGTTTTTTTTCTTTATCTGTAAAATAATGCTAAAATGAAGAGATTTTAGATGGTATACCCAAAGAGAAGATGATGTCTGAAGTTCAGCAAGTTTGCTTAACTATATTGCTGCATAAATATGTTGTCAATATTACAGCGACAATGATAATTGTAATTAAATTGACACTATTTAACTATTACATTGTGTTTTTCGATCGACAGATACATTTAAAAATGTTGCTAATTGTGTAAACTACAAAATAAAGCTAAAACAAAGTAATTGTAAGAGGGACATCAAAAACATATTAGGTTTTGAACACTTTTCATTGCAAATAAGCCTCTTAATAACATTTTGGTTTTATTATTTTTTTTTTAGTTTGTTTTGAGTTGATGTTGAATCTTTTTAGGTACATGTACTACCTAAAATGAAATTTATATTTGCAAAAACACAATGTCGATTCCTAGCAATTTTATAACGTGTGCATGGCATTCATTTTGCAGAGAATTTACACATTTTATCAAAGGAGGGTCGGATAAAGGACAACAGGTTTTGTTCGACCGCGTTGGTTTTGTCGAGTGTAAACCAGAAAAGGACAGGGAATTTTTTAGACAGGTCAGTGCTTCCCATTTCCTTTGATTGCCTATTTTCATTTTCTTTTTCAATACTGATTAACTTTATAAAATATTTCTTGGTTAATTATAAATGGGTTCTTTGTAAGTTTGCATGGCGGTAAAACATATAATATTTTGTTTGTGGAAACACCAAGTTGCAGTAATAAATTTACGTGGTGTTTCCACAAACAAAATATTATAATTATAAGGGACCGGTCATTATTTATGGCGGGGGGTGGCACCGAAGAGAAAAAGGTTGGGTAAACAAAATTTTGAGTGAGTAAAAGGTTGGGTAAATGAAAAACAAAACAACTCAAGGGTTGGGTAATAAAAATTTACTGTCATTTCCAAAGCATGACCCACTGAAATATTGGAGACTGAAAAGCAATGTCAACAGTCATTTGTCAATACAATATGTGAATCAATCAGAGTCACTATCTTGATCATAGTTTGACAAAACAAATTGTGTTTCCAAAGAAAGTACATGTGCAGACAACACGAAACTTTAGACTGCAGAAAATTTCACAAGCCGTTATCAAACTCATGTCACTGAAGTGATAAAGGACGTGTATGACAACTGAATGGTATCCTTTTGTTAAGTTTTTGGCCAGGGGTGGGTAGTTATTTTTTAATTGATATTTGAGGTTGGGTAATCAAATTTTTGTCTTTTTAATGGTTGGGTCAGCAAAATTTTTGACACGGAAAACATTTCTCTTCAGTGCCACCCCCCGCCATAAATAATGACCGGTCCCTAAATGATATTTTATACATTGAGGATTTTGGGTATATCAAGGTTTTTGAAGATGGAAAATATCGATTGTACATTTTATACGTTTTTATAGAGTTAACCAGGAGCAGTTGTAAAAAATGCAGCTGTAGGCCCACTGGCTGGAATCGAACCTGCATGCGGCATTACGTTTACGATGTAAAATTAGAGAGGTTAAGATACCCCGGTTTACGGGTACGGGTGATATACACGTACCCATAAATCGGGGAACGACTTGTAACTTAAGAAATCCAAGATATTCCGGCGTGTGAAAACCGATCAGAGAATGGTAACTCTCGCTGTTGAGGTTCGCCATATAAATTGTTGAAAACTTTGACGAGCATATGTGCATTATTTATTTCGGTAAGATGTTGAAAATGTTTACTATTTAAACGGCCCACATATACGTTTACTATAGTAAACAGAAAACACCCGTACCCGTTTGTCTTTTACGTGTAGACCTTGCTTTACCGCGGCGAAACGGGTAGAAATTACGGGTAAAAATGCTGACATCAGCAAAAATTGCTAAACAAAATGGCGATACTCGTACCCGTAAATCGGAACCGGGGTATCTTAACCTCTCTAATATCTAAAATTTACGCTCGAAAGCGGAACCACTAGCGAACGCAAACAAACCGGAATTAAACTGGGACCGGCAACCGCGATGTCGCATGTGTTTTGACAAACTGAATGGCTATATTATTTTAGTTGTGTAAAAGTCATGCGTTCAGCACGTATTTGTGTGAAAGATACGAAAAAGATGAAGTGGATTTCTTTTCAAGTGCGATATCAGAGAACGCAGCTTCGTAAGTTATGAAAAATTCCATAACATGTTTCTTGCTATGCTGGTTGCTTCCTATAATCTAAATGGTCCGCTACTACCCCATATCTTCTTCTGATCTCTTCTATAATGTCTCTGACCAGCTCTCCTTCATATCTTCTTATCACATGTCCATACCATCTCAACCTTGCTTCCCTCCCCTTCTTTGCAATGTCTACCACCCCCCCTCATCTCTTCATTCCATAATGTCTCTGACCGGCTCTCCTTCGTCTCTTCGTATTACGTGTCCATACCATCTCAGCTTCCCTCACCTTCTCTGCAATGTCTACCATTCCACATCTTCTGATCTCTTCATTCCATAATGTCTCTGACCAGCTCTCCTTCATCTCTTCTTATTCCGTGTCCATACCATCTCAACCTTGCTTTCCTCACCTTCTCTGCATTGTCTACCACTCCACATCTTCTGATCTCTTCATTCCATAATGTCTCTGACCAGTTCTCCTTTATATCTTATGACATGTCCATACCATCTCAACTTTGCTTCCCTCGCCTTTTCTGCAATGTCTACCACCCCACATCTTCTAATCTTTTCATTCCATAATGTCTCTGACCAGCTCTCCTTCGTCTCTTCGTATTACGTGTTCATACCATCTCAGCTCCCCTCGCCTTCTCTGCAATGTCTACCACTCCACTTCTTCTGATCTCATTCCATCATGTCTCTGACCAGCTCTCCTTCATACCATCTCTGTCTTTCTTCTCTCGCCTTCTCTGCAACGTCTACCACCCCACATCTTCTGACCTCATTCCATCATGTCTCTGACCAGCTCTCGTTCATACCATCTCTGCCTTGCTTCCTTCACCTCAACACTCCCTCACACTCCACATCTTCAATTGAAGTTAGTATTCTATGAAATTTCATTATGCTCATTCTTCATTCTCTAGTGTTGGCCGTCGTAAACGTAGCGCTTCAACTATCGAGTTAAAGCAGAGTAGATCTTCCAGTAATCTTTCCAACGGGAAGTTAAGCTTGTACGAAGATGAGGTGTTTAAGCTCACACCTTTCGTTGACGAAGGCCTGCATACAGGTACAGAGTACAATATAAAGTCTATTTTTCAAATCAAATACTTGTGAAATACCTACAGTATATCAGGGACCGGAACAATGGCAGACACTTATGGCGAAATACACACGTAAAAATACACACGTAAAGTTGTTACATGTCTGCAAACAAGTTGTTACAAATCTGTTCACAAGCTGTCGACAAGTTGTGTTCGCACTGCTTGTTCCCAGTTGTTGTAACAAGTTTGGAACAAGCTGTTTAACAACTTGTAACAAACTTGATGGCATTATCAAACTTGTTATAAGGTTGTTCAAACAAGTCTGATACAGTCATGATATAACAAGAATGTTACAAGGCTGACGACACAATGTTGTAACAATATTGTTATTTCATGACTGTATCGGACTTGTTGGAACAACCTTGCAACAAGTCCGATAATATCAACAAGGTTGTTACAAGTTGTTAACAGTTTGTTCCAAACTTGTTGACAATTTGGGACAAGCAGTGCGAACACAACTTGTTGGCAGGCATACTTGCTACATGATGTGATATTTTTGCGTGTGTAATGGAGGTGCTAATTTTGGTCGCCAATATATTCGAACCGAAATTTCATTCCTTGGACATTTTGTTGCCAAATATTAAATTATTTTCCCAATTAAAAAGATACCAGGCTTTCGTTCCTGAAAAAAGCTTGTGACAACTTGTATAGATTCTTGGCCAATCAACTATCTATGGTTCAGACGTGTCTTAATCCCCTTACTTTATCGATACCATGTTTATATGTAGGTCGATTCTATCAGAACTGTATTAAAGATTTGAACCTACTAGTGCAGGTAAATTGGTATTTTTACGAATTCTATTCGTAATCTATTAGAAAAGTACATATCTTAACTTATTGTGATAGAGCTTTGTACTTTTCGAAAACGTTATTTTCATTTTAGTCATCAGATTTGAAAAATTCCAGTATTAAGGCCTGTTACCTCTATCTTCGTGGGATGATTTATGTCGCAAATGGTCAAATTTATGAGGTATGCTTTGTCCCAAAGATTTTCATAGTAAAATATGTTAAAATCACTTTCAATTCCCTCCTCATATCACGATTACTTTTTCTGTCTTTAAGTGTCAACCCCAAAATTCTTCTCAGCATTCGTATTTACGTTGTTTCCAGAATCTCTTCCTTACATTATGGAACTCAAAAGACGTTTTCATTCTTACAGGGACTCGACGATTTCTTTGCATTACCAGCGAAAAGTGTTCAGATCTTTCCAACAAAGTATGGGCCATTTCCTTGCTTATAACATACTGTACACACAAGTTGTTGCAGGTCTGAAAATAGGTTGTTACAAATCTGTTCACAAGCTGTCGACAAGTTGTGTTCGCACTGCTTGTTCCCAGTTGCTGTAACAAGTTTGGAACAAGCCGTTAACAACTTGCAACAAGCTTGATGGCATGCATTATCAGACTTGTTACAAGGTTGTTCTAACAAGCCTGATACAGTCATGATATAACAAGAATGTCACAAGGTTGTAACTACTAACCATATTGTTATATCATGACTGGATCGGACTTGTTGGAACAACCTTGCAACAAGTCCGATAATATCAACAAGGTTGTCACAAGTTGTTAACAGCGAACGTAATACGAACTTGTTGACAACTTGGGACAAGCAGTGCGAACACAACTTGTTGACGACTTATTGGCATAAGATGCGAGATTTTTGCGTGTGCATATATCAATCGTACACAAAATATATACTGAGCAGATGATATGTAGAACACAAGATTTTCACAGATGAAAAGTGATTGCGCAACAAAAGCCTCGCGAATTCCATATTCATGTATATGTTATTCTCATACTCTTAGTTCAATAGTTGAAATCCTCAGTCAGTTTGACGTGGGTGCGATGCAGAAATTAAAACATAAAAGCTATTTCCGCAGAATGGATTTACTTCTACGCAAACACAAGGTTAGTATATATAGCTATAGTGTATAAAAAAGTAGACAATTTTGAAACGGCTCTCAATTTCACAAATCCGTTCATGTCATAACATTTTTGATAAATATAGATTGTCTGGGTACCTACTGTATATTGTAGAATAAACAAACATTTTTCGTAAAGATAAATTTTCCAGAGCAGGGGGGGGGGGTGTCTTTTTTAGCAGCACTAAAAATAATTTGCGCGCGAAATTTAAAAGTTTAAAACGCATTTTGAGTTCATGGGCGAGAAATTTGTTATGTGTTTTATCAATGGTCTAAATATCAGAAAATTTACTCAATTTTAAGTCATTTAAATAAATACCTACTGAAACTTTCCTGTTTCGGTACCAATGCCTACGCATGCTCAATTCATGCATTTACCCAATTTGCATATTGACTATTGTTATTTTAAGGATTTTCAAGTTTTGTACCTAGTTTTTTTATTATGATATGTCTACTGTAAATGGGCTTTAACATTTAGTAATTGTTCTTTTCGTTTGCAGAAAGTTAGTGGTTCTGTCAGGGTCAGGTATGTTCATTTCATCTTTTTAGATATTTTCATGAAATGATGAAAGTATATATACTGTAGGCGCTACTATAAAATTTGGGATATTCTCCTGACACAACGCGATCAGTTATAGCCTTCATTCTCTTTTCTTTTCTATTTACAGAAAACAACTTATTTTCGACGGCGTTCCAAGATATCCTGTTGGTGAGTGGCATGGTCGACATTTATACCAGCTGAAAATTAAACTACACACGCAAAATTCACACATCTTGTAGCAAGTCTGCCAACAAGTTGTGTTCGCATTGCTTGTCCCAAGTTATCAACAAGTATGGAACAAGCTGTTAACAACTTGTAATAACCTTGTTGATATATTATCAGACTTGTTGCAAGGTTTTTCCAACAAGTCCGATACAGTCATGATATAACAATATTGTTACAACCTTGTATCGTTAATCTTGTAACATTCTTGTTATATCATAACTGTATCAGACTTGTTAGAACAACCTTGAACATTCTTGTTATATCATGACTGTATATCAAACTTGTTAGAACAACCTTGTAACAAGTCTGATAATGCCATAAAGCTTGTTACAAGTTGTTAACAGCTTGTTCCAAACTTGTTACAACAACTGGGAACAAGCAGTGCGAACACAACTTGTCAACAGCATGTGAATAGATTTGTAACAACTTGTTTGCAGACCTGTAACAACTTGTGCGTTTTTGCGTGTGCAGACGGCTAAACCCTTCGCAATTTATTTGGGTCCATACATTAAAAGTGCACAACTGAATGCTCTATCTTCTATTGTTTTTAGGAAGAGACGAGTTTATTGAGCGTGTAATGTTATGTCAAATAACGGAAAGCAATAAGACTGCTGAACGTTTGTTCAAAGTGTTGCTGGCAGGCACGGGAGAGAAATGTAAGTTTATGATAAACTTAGGTTTATCCATAGATATCTTATATACACTAGATAGCGCATCTCTTTTAGTAAAATTGAAGCCAAGAATATTCCAGCGGTTACCCCCATTTGAATAGATGGCGGCCATGTTGGAGTTTCCCACTCGCTAATAAACGCTTAAAAAACAACAATAACTTTCATCATTTGAAAAGTTTGAAAATGTATTTGGAATAGGTTTAACTTAATGTTTAAGTTCCCTGTTTAAAAAATTGAAAACATACGAGTCTTCTCATTTCATGGGAATATCCTGAGTTTGCAATCACGGCTTCAATTTTTGAATTGCAGAATAATTAGATGCACTATCTAGTGTATATAAGATATCTATGGGTTTATCTCAGTTGTTCAGTGATACACTGTAGATGATTATTATAATTATTACTGGTATTTTTGCACAAGTGAATATAACAAATCCTACAAGTTGATTGGTCAAATTTGACGTATTAAGCTGTTATAAAACCGAAATTTGCAAAATGGCGGCTAGCCATTTGTAACAAAGGAATGTTACAAAATCTAACTTAAAATTTACAAGCTATATATATTGAAGTTAAAAATTGAATAATTAAAAATTGAATTAAAAAGAAGTCTTCGAAAAGAGATATAAATAGATTTGCACCCCTCCACCGCTTGTAACATAACATATCAGAGGGTATAGTTTATTCCAGGAAGTCTATGGTATTTAGTTTTCTGTAATATTTTATGTATTTTGTGTATTTATGACAAATGTGCGAATCCTAAATAAAACCCTAAATCCAGTGTATTTTTTACAGCTGCTATAGATCCAGGAACATTTTCTGATTTATACGAAACTTTGAACCAGGTGAGAACTTTTCTATATCAATACCAGTACAACAAAGGTATATCCACAATTGCAAAATATATTTTTTTCTGTGTTGGTGTTGTGTACTCAGGTGAATATGATATTTGTGATGTTACTCTGAGTGTGTATCCACACCGGGCGAGCTTGAAAAATATGCCCGGCCACGGTGGGATTCGAACCTGCGACCTTCCAACCTACGACCTTTGGAAGGTCGTAGGTTCGAATCCCACCGTGGCCGGGCATATTTTTCAAGCTCGCCCGGTGTGGATGCACACTCAGAGTAACATCACAAATAAAATATATTTGTATTCTGGCTTTCAATGGACTTTCCTAGTTTCATAATATAATTATACTCGTCTGTTATTTCCCTAGGCTGACGTCGCTGCGCAGAGCGTAGATATACAAGGAGTTATTGTCGAAGATCAAGAGGTACAGTACTGGTAATAGCAGATCGGTCGTTACTTATTGCACCGAAGAGAAATATTTTCCTTGGTAAACATTTTACTGATCCAACAATTAAAGTCAAAAAATTTTAGCCAACCTCAAATAAATACCCATCGCTGGCCAAAAACTTTACAAAAGGATACCATCCAGTTGTCACACATGTCCTTTACCACTTCTGTGACACGAGTTTGACAACTGCTTGTGCAATTTTCTGCAGTCTAAAGTTTCATGTTGTCTGCACAAGTACTTTCTTTGGAGACACAATTTGCCTCCTGACAAATAGGAAAATGATCAAGATAGTGACCCTGATTGATGTACATATTGTATTGACATATGACTGTTGACATTGCTTTTTAGTCTTCAATATTCGAGTGAGTCATGCTTTGGAAATGACAATAAATTTGTATTACCCAACTCTTGAGTTGTTTTGTTTTTCATTTACCCAACCTTTTACTCACTCAAAATTTTGTTTACCCAACCCTTTTCTCTTCGGTGCCACCCC
>CACRXK020003081.1:0-17313 GCA_902702795.2 Paramuricea clavata | reverse complement strand
CGCGGCCCCCCCCCCCCCCCCCCCATAAATAATGACCGCTCCCTATAGATCGATCTCGAATTGGTCTCAAGCTCGTTTTTCGTCGATCCAACACGGCCCTGAATCGATCTAAATCGGTAGTGTGAACGGCCCTAAAGTACTATTTTGTAACATTCTCTAAAGTACTTTCGTCCGTTTTGTAGTTTGTGATTAAAGTATCATCTCTTTGTACAACCAATTCTGGTGTGGGTAGATTACTGCTAACAAACTTTCGGTAAGTTTTGCCAGAAAATTTTAATTATTTTGCCACCCAAAATCGCATGCATTCATGCAAATTGGGCAGACTTGAAATCTAGTCCAGTCCTCATAGTCAAGATTTGAAATATTACATGACTGTGATTAACCTAGGTTACTGTTCATGGCTGATGGTGGTTCCAGCTGTAAGAATCTAACGAGATTACTGGATATAGCACGTATTGAGAAATACCAGCATTACTTCGTGTTACCGCGGGGGGTGCCAGCACTGAAAATTACCAAGAAAGGTAGGTGATACATTAGTAACACAGTATGGGCCAATAAGAGACAGCCCTATACATACGTAAAAACGCACAAGTTGTAACAAACCTGCAGCAGACTTGTAGCAATGCTGTTCTAACAACTTGTGAACAGGATGTGTTCGCACTGCTTGTTCCCAGCTTGTTGACAACTTGCTACAAGGTTGTTGAGCTGTTACAAGTTGTTCCAACAACTTGTTATCGTCCTGCAATTCAACAATTTCTCGATCAAGTTGTGAGTGACAACCTTGTAGCAACTTCGTAAAATAACAGCATTGTCACAACTTGTTGACAAGCTTGCTACAAGCCTGTTGCGAACACATCTTGTTGACAAATTGTGAGATTGTTATGTACGTTGTGTAACTGGATCCTTTGTGTAATGTGCAATGTGCAATTATGCAATGTTCTTTTTCCTCCAGAGAAAAGTGAAAAGCCGTTGTTTGCATGTTTGAAAGGCGAGCGAGACACGTGGTGCTCATATCTCAAAGAAATGGCAGTCTGCCATGAACGGGCTGAAAGTAAGTACCTCGACGATCAGGTGGCGAAAATCCAAAAGAGAGCACTTGAAATTATCTTAACAGCTATTCACTAGTGTGCCGAATGTTTGTCTAATCCAAAATTGACGGCTCTTTGCGAACGTAGAACTTTGCAATCCTTTTTTTCTTTTCTTTCAAATATGATCAGGTGTCCACAGGCCTTGAAAATCCTGGAATGTCCTTGAATTGGAAAAAAATTCCAGGACTGAAAGTCCTTGAAAATCGGTAGAAGTCCTTGAAAGTCCTGGAATTGATTTCCTTAACCTCCAGCTGTGCCAACATTAGTGATTTTGTGGAATATTACTGGATAAAGTGAAATATTTACGGCAAATCCGTGCCATTTTCAAAGATTTTCCCAATCTTGCGTTTCAGCTGTTACCAGTATAAAACCAAATTGTTTACACCTTTCCATTTTAGCTTTTAAAGATCCTCAATTCGTCAGTCTTGGATCTCAAAATGTCATGTTAGCTGATGCCTTAGTGAAGAGGTCAGTTTATTGTGAATCTCGACGAAAACTATAAAGCAATTACAACTTTTCCTTGACAAGTTCTATTTGCTCGTGTGTAGGGCAAGAAAATGACAATTTTGCCTTGCCAAAGAGTCTTGTTCCCAGAGGCGTAGCCAGGATTTTTGGTCAGGGGGGGGGGCAGCAAAAACCCAGGTGGGGCCAAGCCGCCAGCGACTCGAGACGCAAAGTTCGCGCAAGGCATTCTGTGCAGTGCTGGGTAAAATTAATTGTCGACACATGTGATTTTTCACCGAGCCCGCGTTAAAAATTCACTGGTAAAAAAACCCAGATTGGTTTAAACTTCATCTAACCCTCATTTAATACATATTGAAATAATTAGGGTTAGAAAAGGTATGTGTTTCAAGCTGTGTGCCGCAAATAAGCGAACAAGATTTTAGGTTTCACACTGATGCGCAGCAAAGCGTACTAATGTATTCTACAGAATTTTTGCATTGACAGCATGAAGCTGTATAATCAAGGATTCCCTTTTTATACAATACATTTTATCAGGGTGGGGCAAAATTTTGCCAGGGGGGCGGGCACCCCAGCCCTGGCTACGCCTCTGTTTGTTCCAAAGCTAGTCATGCCAGTTTTTGGACAAGGAAAATTTGTACAAGAAATACTTCTATGGTTTTGGCAAACAAAAGGCGTCTTGACGTGAGATATAAATGTTTAAGAGGCAATTCTTTTCCACGTCGTGTATTTGCGATGAAAAATGTTCAAAATCAAAATTCTTTTTGGCGTTCCTCTCAAAATTACTTTGTTTTAGCTTTATTTTGTAGTTTAAACAGTTAGCAACCTTTTCAAATGTTTCTGGCGGTTGAGAAACACAAAATGATAGTTAAATATTGTCAATTTAAATACAATTCACTGGAAAAAATTTTGAAAATCCATACTGAGGTCATAGAATGGAAATTGTATGGACCTTTATTGGAAATAGAATGGATTTTGGTTATCCATAATAATTGTATATTTCCATATTATGGAAATAGGATGGATATACTATGGATCTAGTGGTGCAATTGCAAATTTCGTAGTATGGATTTCACTTTTTTTTGTAAAATTGACGCCCTATTTACACAGCAATATAAGCAAAACTTACTGAACTTCAGACATCATTTTCTCTTTGGCGTACCATCTAAAATCTCTTCATTTTAGCATAATTTTACAGATCAAGCACTAAACATACTTTTTAAGTTTGCTTGCCGCTTGAAAAACGTAACGAAAATTTAACAATATTGAATATAGTCATGAATCAAATGGAAAAGTATATTCGTTAGTTTCGAGCGCGTGTTACGTAACATACAAAAGATTCTCCTCTTAAGCCTGTTACAGACGAGCAAGTTTTCTATATATGACAAGTTTTTATGTGACAAGTTTTATTTGCTCGTCTGTACGCGCAACTTTGACAATTTTTTCTATGACAAGTGCACTTGTTCAAAAGCTAGCATGCTAGCTTTTGAACAAGTGCACTTGTCATAGAAAAAATTGTCAAAGTACAAATTTTGTTCGTCTGTATGGCTCAACAAAGAAAACTTGTCAAAGTAATCAGAGCATTTCATGTGATTGGCCAGCTGGCTACTAATAAATTGTCAAAGTAAACTTGTTGACACGTTCACACCAGTAAATAAAACTTGTCATATGAAAACTTGTCATATAAAATTTGTTGCATATGCACACGTGTACTTGGCAAATAAAACTTGTCACATAAAAACTTGTCATAGAAAACTTGCTCGTCTGTAACCGGCTTTAACAACAAAGTTTTTCAAAGGAAAATTTGTCAAAGAAAACTTGTCAAGAAAAACTGTTGCGGGGCTTAACCCAACGGATTTATAATGCAGTAATTATTAGTTTGGCTGACGAATGTGTTTTTTTTTTTCCATTCCAGTGGACTGTCACAAAACACAGCATTGGTAAGATTATGTGGACTTTGTTTAAAATTTTTAGTTTATATTAACTTTTGATCACTGTTTTTATTGATCAAACCTATTTCAACTAAAATGACTTGGACCGGCATGTTTTAAAGTGTTTATTCTAATAATGGTTTGCTATTTCAGGCGATGTGCTATTTCACAAAAACGAATGAACCAGTCAAAGATATTTCTGGTGATACAGAGAAGGTGGCGATTTCTTGTTTCGTTTTTTGGCAACACGGGATCAACCCCCATTATATAACTAACAAGACGTTTGTTTATCTATAATTTCTTTTAGTTTCTGCTGCAAAGACTAAATCCCTCAGAGAAAGAAACCATCACAACTACTGTCGAAGCTCTGGTATACGTTCCCAGATTGGAACAAGGTATGTTTGTATCGCAAATTCATATACCAGGTGTCCCAAAAAAACTGGACACTGTCATACAAAACATACCAAATTGGATTATACAGGGGTATAATAAATAAAAATATTGTAAGACAGATCAAGTTATCTTTTTAGATGAAAATGTGTATCCTGAGCAAATTTGGTGTGGAATGGTAATTTAAAAATAAGATATTATTATCACTATTTTTAGAATTTGACGAGTTATTTTTAATAAGCATTTCTAGCTTTTAATTTATGCGCGCAGGGGGTGACGGGAAGTAAGATATCATATTGCTGATTATGCTGAAAAAGTTCAATAAAAACAACCGAAATATTTCAATATTTACAAGTATAAACTATCACTCCGTGTTTACACAGCCACCATTTTTATTTCTCCAGCATAATCAGCAATGTGATACCTTACTCCCCCCCCCTGCACGCATAAACTAAAAGCTGGAATTGCCTTTTGCTTCTAGTAACTATATATATATATATATATATATATATATATATATATATATATATATATATATATATATATATATATATATATATATATATATATATATATATATATATATATATATATATATATATATATATATATATACTATTTTCAGGGTTCTGGTTCCATTGTGATTTTCAAACGAACAATGAGAAACGAAAGATGGAGTTTTGAAACACAGATTTCATGCGCAAATGACAGAGTGGTATGTTGCCTGATATCTACATCTGTACACACGTAAAAACGCGCAAGTTGTTACAGAGATGCAAACAAGTCGTAAACAAGGTTGTTGTGAAGCCGATATCAGGATGTGTTCGCACTGCTTGTTCCCAGTTGTTGTGACAAGTCTGGAACAAGTTGTTATCAATCTTTTTACAAGGTTGATGACGGTAACAGACTTGCTACTAGTTGTTACAGGTCTGCAAACAAGTTGTTACAAATCTGTTCACAGGTTGTCGACAAGTTGTGTTCGCACTGCTTGTTCCCAGTTGTTGTAACAAGTTTGGAACAAGCTGTGAACAACTTGTAACAAGCTTGATGACATCATCAGACTTTTTACAAGGCTGTTCTAACAAGTCTGATACAAATATGATGTAACAAGAATGTTACAAGGTTGTAATAATATTGTTATATCATGACTGTAGCGGACTTGTTGGAACAACCTTGGAACAACCTTGCAACAAGTCTGATAATATCAACAAGGTTGTTACAGTACAAATTGTTAACAGCTTGTTCCAAACTTGTCGATGACTTGGGAACAAAACTTGTTGATGGCTTGTTGCAGACTTGCTACAAGATGTGAGATTTTTACGCGTGTAGTACACGCGTGTAGTAGTTTTTACGCGTGTAGTACACGTGTTGTTCCCAGCTTGTTGACAATTTGCCAACGGCTTGTTGACAACTTGCTACAAAGTTGTGGAGCTCAACAGACTTGTTACAATTCAACAACTTGTCAACAAGTTGTGAGTGACAATCTTGTAGCAACTTGATAAAATAACAACATTGTTACAACTTTGTCGGCAAGCTGGCTACAAGCCTGTTGCGAACACATCTTGTTGACAAGTTGTGAGTGACAATCTTGTAGCAACTTGATGAAATAACAACATTGTTACAACTTTGTTGACAAGCTTACTACAAGCCTGTTGCAAACACATCTTGTTGACAAGTTGGGAGATTTTTACGTGTGTAATTGGTACATGTGCCTATCACGTGCTATTCTAGTTAGCTTAGGTTAAAATATTTCATTGAAATTTGTTTTCATTTTAGAGTTGCTTGTTAGCGGTTGGCAGTTCTCATGTCTGGGCTGGGTCATTTGATGCAACGATTTATGTTTTCGACAGATGTTCCTACAAAGGTTGGTCATTTAGCCATATTGCTTCAAATTTCTGAAGATCACCGCGTAATTACATACTATATTATATTGACGTTTTAGCCAACCAACATTTAGAAGAACATTCAGACATCATTTCAGCAATATTTCTGCAACAGCGAGATGAACAAGCGAGGTGAGCAACCCAAAGCGACTTAATAGCGATAAGCATGAAGGGTGGAAAAAATAGTTCACTTTCTGGGACCGCAAGAGAAAATTGAAAATTTTCTGCAAATCAATTAAATCGACACTCGGACACTGTAATTGTGTGACACTAACAAGTTGTCAAACTACAGTAGATGTCATGCAATATTTTAACAGAAAAATGTATTTCAGTGCACTGAGATTAATCTGAATAATACTTCTAGGAATATAACATAAAACTAATTTAGATAACATGCATCAAGGGTCGTATCCTAAGATAAATATATAGATGCCAAAGAATGGCACTACTAGGAGGCACTCTATCAGGGGGGGGGGCATGCTCCTCCAGAAAATTTTGAAAATCAAGTGCCCCAGATTTACAGTAAAAGTGCATTTGCCATACAACAATTGTTGCATCATTCTATAGTCTATACATTTATACACTATTGCACTATCAAGATGGATGCACTTATAATTGCATTTCTGAGGTCATACGTACAAGTAAGGGTAACATTCTTTCTATTGGTTAGAATTCCCCCCCCCTGATTTTCTCCTTTTAACTAAATTATTACAATTATCTATTTTTTCTTTCTTGGGGAAATATTTTCTGGGAAGTCAAAAAATTTACGGTCCCGTGGTCCGATACTTTTTCAACCCCTGTTGTAACACCACACGCATCACTGACGTAATAATTCAAATCCTCCAATTCGGACTGGACTAGATTTCAAGTCCTCACAATTTGATCAAGCCCAAGGCGAAGCCGAGGGTGGATCAAAATGCGAGGACTTGAAATCTAGTCCAGTCCGAATTGGAGGATTTGAAATGACATCTCACACGAGTAAATCACTATACTTAAAGTGAGGTAAATTAATTTTGATCCAGTCCTAGGACTGGAACAATATACTTCACCAGGTACCCAGTATTATATCATTTGAGCAAAATAAAGGCTAATTTACTCATGAATTATTGTGTTTGAGAGAGACTGTTTCTGAGCGGTACTGTATAATTATGGTGTTGCATTTTTTCCAGCATCGTTTGGAGCGCAAGTTTAAATGGTCAAATTATCGGGTGGGACGCTGAAACTTTGACTCCAAAGAAAAAGGTAATGTTGCTGTTATTTTTTGAAAAATTATGCATTGGTAATGAAATCATGAAGATTCATATTGTGTCAGGCCAGTTTACAAGTGATAGAGTTATATCGAGCATGAAAAAAATTACTGCTAACTTTTAAGGGTCTTCGGCGTTGCAATCGCGGATCGAACGTGGGTACAGAGCGGTGCGCACCCCACCTACTGTAGTGGTGTCTAGCACCCCCCTATATAGAGAAGTCCAGCACCACCTTAAAAAATCTGCTTGCCCATACATGTTCTGCTTTTCGAATAGCGATTAGCGGAACTTCTACTGTTAGCGCGTGTCGATTTCTTGAAAGATTTAATTGATTTGTGAACTCGCTAGAAAATACTCAGAATGGTTTATAGTTAAATATCATGGTTAAGTATGTAATCATGTCGAGGTTGTTATACAGCCATATTTTCAAATATACTGTACTTTAACAGGCAAATTTACTGTACTGTGCTACAGCAACTGTCCAGTCACGCATACGTGATAAAAAGCCGATATAAACTTTATAAACAAAAGATAATGTAAAACGTAACAGAACGGCGAACATTCAGATTCGGACATCTCAAATAATGGTAAAGTTGGGATAGTAGCGTTGCAGACTGCAGAGGAGAGTGGGCAGTAAGGCTCCCTCGTGCACCACCCCATGGAAAACCCGCACCCTTCCCTGCAAATAGGCTATATCCACCCCTGATAAATAATCTGTATTCCTATTTCTAGATCAAATTGAATCATCCTGCGAGAACGTTTGTGTCATTTATGTTGATTGGAAAATATTTCTGGTGTGGTAAGATAAACCAATGATTTGACTATAATAGCAAAAGTTAAAATTGGACTTTATTGTGATGTAGACTATAAAGGCTTCTCCTTAGCTACTGGCACGAATATCTGGACACGATATTCTTCTATAAGACAAATCACAGTTAATGGTTCAATTGCTCTGTTATATGAGACAAGAAAAACGCGAACACGATTTAATATGTGGGAGAATGGGTTTTGGGGGTAAAGTACTCCGGTTACACTTAAACTATGGTCTGATCCCAACGACTCATTATAGCTTATGATCATCCCGCGGGGGTGTATATAAGACCCGCTAGGAGAGACTGAATGCTCCATAGGAGCTCTGCCCGAAGGGTAGCGACCCCCTCTGACATAGACCTGAACCAAGGGGTGGTAATCCCCTTGGACAGTACCTACGATTCGACTGATTACATTCAATACATCTGAGTCTATGGGCCTGAAGTTGACCATTGGGAGCACTTTAACCCCGAAAACCAATAATATATATATATATATATTTATTTTTTTTAAATATAAAAGTAACAATTAACACCAATGTATATAATATTCTAATAATTATTTGGGGAGGCACAGTACAATTAAGTTCAGTACAAGTGTTCTCCCAGTGTATCTAATATTTCCCCGATACAGCATAGTCCTCTGTCTAGTGATCACCATGTTTTCTCATGTGGACACAGCATCCTGTTTCCATCAATAAATTCTCTTTGGATGAATGGATACCTCTGGCCAGAAGTGGTGGGTGGGTGGGATTAAAGAATTTGAGCAGCTTTTGATATATCCTATAGCTCTGCAAACTTTAAACAAAGTGATATATTCCGAGCATGCTTTGACTTTTCATTGCCTATTCTGAATTTGATTGGTCAGTTTTGGCGGTTTGAGGAAACTGTATTCTCATTGGCTGGTAGCTGTTGTATCATCACCTGTGCATGTGCATACATGTGACGAGCACGAAGTGACCTTTGAGATTTTAAAAACAAGCAGCTCCTGGCAGGCAGATGAACTTTGTACTGTCTGAGTGACAAAGCACCTTTGCACAATTTAAATGTAATAAACAACAACATATGAATATGAAAACACCAGCTTAGCAATAGGTTGCAAATGAGCATTGCTCCATTAACTTGAATTTATATAATTGTATATATAAATTGGCTTTTATGTATTATTGATAAAAAAATCTTTACAACTTCTCAATCACAAAGTCAACGACAATAACATCATTTGACCCCAACTCGTACAAATATAGAAAAATACGTCAACCTATCAAAAATCATACAAAATCCGAGCAAAATGAATATAAATAAATAAATGCTGGGGTAAATAAATTCTGTGCTTTTCTAATTTTAATCCAGGCATCAGGAGTGCTATTGTGATAGCGGACAGCGAGGGTGAAGGCGATATTAAAAACAAGCTGGAGGTCAAAGATGGCAATAATGTTCTATCTGTTGACTGTATGATCTCGTTATCGCCTAAACAGGCAAGTAGTTGTAAGAGGCAATTTTTTTCAATGTTAATTGCGTGTTTGCAATTTTCAGGTTGGTCTTCTAATGGGACTCATGTCCTGTTGACCATACCTTCAATCATTGTATAATTTTGTATGATTGTAAAGTTAATAAATAAATAAAAAAGTATCCAGAACCTAAAATCTTTTTGGCATTCCTCTCAAAATTACTTTGTTTTAGCTTTATTTTGTAGTTTACACAGTTAGCAACCTAGTATTCCAAAGGTCGTAGGTTCGATTCCCACCGTGGTCAGGCATATTTTTCAAGCCTGCCCGGTGTGGATATACACTCAGAGTAACATCACAAAATAATAGTTAAATATTGTCAATTTAAATGCAATTATCATTGACGCCATATTTATATAGCAATATAAGCAAAACTTACTGAACTAAAGACATCATTTTCTCTTTGGCGTACCATCTAAAATCTCTTCATGTTAACATAATTTTACAGATAAAGCACTAAACATATTTTTTTAAGTTTGATAAAATAAGAATCTGTTTTGAAATTCTAGCCTAAACAGGTTTTTATTTAGAGGGAGTCTGAATAAAAAAAATTTTCCTAACATGTTCTTGAATTCTAGGTTCTTATATGCGGGGTTTTACTGGCACTTGTTTTCCAACCTATGGAAAACAAGTATTCCTATGCAGTAAATAAAAAAGTTACGATAACACTTTTTAGCCCAGCGTTAAATAGTATGTACTATTTCTGTTTTACCCATCAGGTGTGGTGTGCTTGTGGTAGACAAGGAAAGATAGCGATATTCAACACGGAGACATTGACGTACACATTGCTGCCAATCAACATGAAGGAAAATAACATCGCTCTCACCAAGATGGCTCTCATGGGGAACGAGGTAAAACAATCGCACATTTACTTCCGTCGCTAATCACCCAACACAAATTAGTTATCAGTTTTGCAATCTTCATTCAAGCATGTGGAAATAATAAAGATACACATGGGTATTATATTAACGCTTAGCAGGGCTGGAGAAAATGGGGGGGGGGGACCGTCCCACCCCCCAATAATTTCAGGAAACCTTTGAATGATAGCCGAGTGACGGTGTACGAAAGCTGTGACAATTCTTTTTTGAACATGAAAGCATGCATGGTAGACTACAGATTAAGCAAACTATTATGATTACGATTAGCATTGATAATAAAATAAATGGATAGGAAACTAGCTGACGTGACCTAATATTTTCAATGGGCTGATGGCGTGGTAGGATGTCCCAACCTAGTTGCAAACCAAATTCTCAAAAACGGCATGTTTAGCAATAATACAGCTGAACATTTTAGTCAAAGATCAAATAAATATAACCACTCCATTCTACGATGAAAACTCTAAGTATTCCCAGTCAATTTTAGAAAATATTTCAAGCACTAAACACTTTCGGCAGAGCGTTGACTGACTCTTTTCACATGAGTGCGTAGCCAGAATCGAACCCACGAACTCAGAGCTGAAAGGCGATTGTTCTGATGACTCCGCCACCGAAGCCGCAGGAAATTTAGTGCAAAAAGTTTAAAAAACTACGATTTCCAGCAACAAAAGGTGGTGGTCTTTTTGAGTCAAATTTTTGGAGTGTAAAATAACAAATTGAACACGTTTATATGGCGGTAAAACAATGTTTCCGCAACAATGTTTCCTAGTTTGCCCAAGGCTTAAAATTAATATTAATCGTTATTTTTAGGTTTGGCTTGGCAACAGGAATGGTCATATCTATGCTGTGCGAGTTATAAAAGAGAAATCAATTAAGAAAATCAAAGAACTGAAAGTAAAGAAAGTACGTGGCTGTCACTATCTAGCAGTTTATAAATATTACTTATTCTTCAGAATTTCATAGTCTATCAAGATATGATAGTCTGGAAATTGAACAGAAGTCATTATGTTATGTTTTTGTCCGAGCTTATGTTAATGATTGAGCTCGTTGAAGATGGCAGACATTTCAAATCATTTCGATCAAAATATTTGTGGAAGTAAGGCCAAAAAAAATGTGGGTTTCTGTAAACTTTTTTATTGGATCATGCTTGTATGTGTTTCCATTTAGAGGAAAAAGTTTGTGGAAAATTGAAATTTGAGGCAATATTAGGGAAATTTATCTTTGGATGTGGAAGCACTGACTAAACAAAATGGCGTCCGGTGGTTAAGAAATTAAAAAAAAATGTTAACAAAAAAAGTTATAAGAAGAAACCGGAAACCCACATATTTTTTTTTTTGGCCTAAGCAAGATATGAAAAAAACGGTAAAAGAGTTTTATATATAGTCTTAAAAGTTCTTTCGAATGAGAAAATAAAAAATACATTGCCATTTCCCTTGAACACGGCTTTTCCTATTCGTTCTAGACGCTAAAAATTCACGACGACTCAGTGCGTTCAATGTGCGTCATCAATGGTGGTTACGTTGCTACGGGGCCTGGATCGAGGGATGGCAAGATAGCAATATGGCGATACGAAGAGGAAACCGATCAAGACCTGGGATTTGAAATGTTCAGCAGCGAAGAAGTACATTGTGCTGCAGAGCAGCATAAAAAAAGTGAACATGTAGAACATCTAAAGTTTCTAGGTATGCTAAAGTAAAAAAGACTGCGCGCCTGAAAAAGCGGAAAACTTTGCGCAGCTGGAGAAAAGAATCACAAATTTGGTTAATCTGTGTTTCCGAACTTAAGTTACTATAGACTCAATCGATCTACGGTTACTCTCGGGGAACTTAGCAATACATACAGTATTCTACACGCGTAAAAATCTCACACTTGTTGCAAGTCTGCCAACAAGCCGTCCACAAGTTGTGTTCGCATTGCTTGTCCCAAGTTGTCAACAAGTTTGGAACAAACTGTTAACAACTTGTAACAAACTTGTTGATATTTTGAGACTTGTTGCAAGGTTGTTCCAACAAGTCCGATACAGTCATGATGTAACAATATTGTTAAAACCTTGTGTCGTCAACCTTGTAACATTCTTGTTATGTCACGACTGTATATCAGACTTGTTAGAACAACCTTGTAACGAGTCTGATAATGCCATCAATCTTGCCTACAAGTTGTTAACAGCTTGTTCTAAACTTGTTACAACAACTGGGAACAAGCAGTGCGAACACAACTTGTCGACAGCTTTTGTAAAATTTTTAACAACATGCATGCAGACCTGTAGCAACTTGTGCGTTTTTACCATAGATATAGGAGATCTAGATTGCTAACGCATACCTAGCGCAGGTGGGGCCTACATGATAAATCCAAGATGGCGGTACAACAGGGCAAAAAGACTATAGATTCTATTACGAAAATCAGGATTTTTGCATTTTTTGCCGTGGCATTGTTTCGAAACTTATTCGGTCAAATTTTATGGTAAAGAGAAACTTACCGCGGAGATTTTGAGCATATATATGATTGAATTGGATGAAAAATCGCAAAATTATCCAGCGATAAAAGTTCGTGTGAAATGGTCAGTTGGAGCGTTTTATTGCCAGAAATACTGTGCTATGTTAACATCTAGCCTTGTGAATGGTGTTTTATACTTGCATCTCTCATCATCATCTGCTCTGTCCTCATAATATGTATGAAAAATGAACTGTTATGTACCCCCCCCCCCTTGCTTGTTAGAGAAGTAAACTGATGAGAGCACTGGATGAGGGTCTATCATCTATGGTCTGTTATAATTTGCTTTTTATGCAAATAGTGAGCAAAAATTAAAGCAAAACTGTACAAGTTACATATATAGTACTATATCAGTACTATACACGAACTTTTATCGCTGGATTATTCAATCATATATATGCTCAACATCTTCGCGGTAAGTTTCTCTTTACCATAAAATTTGACCGAATAAGTTTCAAACCAATGCGACAGCAAAAAATGCAAAAATCCTGATTTTCGTAATAGAATTTATAGTCTTTTTGCCCTGTTGTACCGCCATCTTGGATTTATCATGTAGGCCCGCCTGCGCTAGGTATGCGTTAGCAATCTAGATCTCCTATATCTATGGTTTTTACCATAGATATCTTATATACACTAGATAGAGCATCGCTTTTGGTAAAATTGAAGCCAAGAATATTCCAGCGGTTACCCCCATTTGAATAGATGGCGGCCATGTTGAAGTTTCCCACTCGCTAATAAACGCTTAAAAAACAACAATAACTTTCATCATTTGAATAGTTTGAAAATGTATTTGGAATAGGTTTAACTTAATGTTTAAGTTCCCTGTTTAAGAAATAGAAAACAGACGAGTCTTCTCATTTCATGGGAATATCCTGAGTCTGCAATCACGGCTTCAATTTTTGAATTGCAGAATAATTAGATGCACTATCTAGTGTATATAAGATATCTATGGTTTTTACGTGTGCAGTTTGAAACGTATAGTTACATGCAGAGCATAAAATAGTTTATAAACAGGAAATAAGGACAGTCATGAACTATATAGAAAATTGGATTTCTATTTTGTTAGGTCCTTTACTTTCAAATTATAGCTTAATGTCAGCTGTTTGTTTCGATCGGTACAAACATTTTAGTATAAAATGCATGATCCA
Organism: Paramuricea clavata; assembly: GCA_902702795.2. NCBI lineage: Eukaryota > Metazoa > Cnidaria > Anthozoa > Malacalcyonacea > Plexauridae > Paramuricea > Paramuricea clavata. The sequence continues at coordinate 3,482 of CACRXK020003081.1, read as the reverse complement.
TATTATTTATTTGGGAAACTTTACAGGACAATTTGCACTTTAACAAATTATAACTATCTTAGAATTAAAATAATTTTACAAAATTAGATTTTACATGAAATAAAGATGTTCAATTTAATATTTTACGAAATGTTTGCAAATATATTCTAGGACATTAAAAGGCGTCGTTTGTTTTATAAGAGCATAGTAAATATTAGCTAAATTGGAATATAAACGAAACAGAAAATTAATGTTTGTTTAAGATATTTTGCCTAGGACTACAGGTGCAAGAGTTATGAATAGTGATATTACGCACGACAAAGACAGAGTACGCCCACCCTGTCGGAAAAAATGTTTCTGAAAGAAGATTTGCTTCAGATATGTTTCGCTCAGTAAAATTTTGAAATTAACCATTCCGTCCGAAAATCCATTACTTGAAGAAGAAGAATGGTTTATTATCAGTATTTCCATACAATGGCTCTTCACCTGATAAAACTATACTACTAGAATATCTATAAGGAAATAGTGAGAAATTTGTAAACCTATCGACCTAAGCATTACAATTAAATAGTATAAGACAGCGTTGCTTTAAAATGCTTGTCAAGAGAAGGCTCTATGATCTGTGCATGATTTGATATCAGCTGGTAGAGAATTAAATGATGAAACTGAACAATCTTGAAAGGTATTAGAAACTATAGAGGTAAAACTAAACTCATGACTTCGGCATTTGACCGTAAAACACGTGTGGATTTGTTATAGGTTACATTACAGCCTGAGTTAGTAGATGCTCCAAATACAGTAAAACTGAAAAATTGATAGCGTAGCGAAATAGTTCGCTACATTTTTTAAGCAGTAGCTGTAGTCAGTAGCGAACTATACCTTTGTTCAAAAGTAGTAGAAGTAGTTGTAGCTGATTACATATTTTTGAAGCAGCTGTAGTTATAGCGAACCACAAAAATTTTGTAGTCAACCCACCCTGAACAGCATACATTTCAGTTGTCTTTCATTGCCAAATCCGATCATTGTGACCAGTTGCTAAGTTCAGTTTACACTAAGAATGGTTTACACTATATCAAAGTGCAGTAGGAATTTTGCATGGGTAAATTCTAAGTTTTGAAAAATTTGTAAGAAATCTTTGAGAGAACTGACTCGATGTTGAACAGTGAATTTCTTAGGCCTGTTTCGAACGTCGCGCTTCTCATGTGCCGAACGCATTAAGGTCCGGACGCGATTCGACAACGCGACGCAATTTTTCGATTTTCACTGACCGATAACTTTGATTCTAGTTTCAATTTTCCAAATATTTAGAAGTGCGTTATAACATTTTGGGTTATTTGGTCTACATATCTTTTAAAATTTGCTCTCATTGGCTGTTTTATATTAACTTTCAAAAACTAAAAAATCGCGTCGCGTTGTCGAATCGCGTCCGGTGTGTCTGGACCTTTAGAAACAATAGATGAAGCATCTATATTGTTTTTAATGCGTTCGGCACATGAGAAGTGCGACGTTTGAAACAGGCTTAGAAATCCTTACTGTGATCGCAGATTGACAGAAACTTTGATAGAGTAAACCAGTCTTAATTCGGTCTAATATGCCCGGTTTAATGAATCTTATAGTTAGCTTAATTTAAACAGACGGAAGTCATCTGAAAATTGGTGTAACTGATTTTGGCGGCATTTTACAACATGGCGCTCGTGTGAGGAAGCAACAAACTTCATGTTTTGTCATATTATGTTGAAGATTACCACAAACAGATAGAAACAGTTTTTAATCCAGCCCCCCTTCGGCAATCGACCTCGGTGTTGATAAAAACCTCGCATGCTAACTTTTTAGCCTGTCCGGTGTGGGCATACACTCAGAGTAACATAAAAAACATTGAGTACATCACATCAAAACACACACACACACACAAAAATACTCTAAATAGTGTTTTGGATAACGATTCGAACAAGACTATTACGAAGAAGGGGCCGAAGTTATGTTCGGTATCCGCACGTGTGTGCCACTGGCTGCTGAGTTTTATCGAACGAGATGCCAACGTCAAAATCTCGATACACCCATAACGTATACATGACTTGTGGTTAGAGCTCGACAACTGGCCTCTGTAGCTCAGTTGGTTAGAGCGCTGCACCGGAATCGCAGGGCCCACAGTTGCATTTTTCGCAACTGTTAGGTATGATATATAACTTTCCGCTTGAAATTCCAATCTACATAAACCCTCCACTACTGGAAGTTCTATTGAGCGAGATGGCCAATAATCTCTAAATTCATTCATGCATGCAGTAACTCTGCGCAAACATGTTCCTACATGTTCTTATACAATACTCTTAAGGATATTGCTTTTTGAAATACAAGTGATCGACATGTAAACAGCCTAGTGTGCACTGTTCCAAAATGGCCAGGCTAAAAATTCCCTCAGTCACAGGGGAAAAACGTTATGTATATCTTTAATGAAGCTGAACAGGTCTTCCTTGGCATGGCAATGAGAGCATATGTTGCATGTCCTATAATTCATCAAATATATATTTACTCTCTTAACTTAATTCATAAATTTGCCTACACTTGTTTCAACAATAGACAGCTGATGCTTTGTGATATTAGCCTGGTCATTTTATTAATCTCCTTTGTTCAAATTACAATTTGTTTAACTAGAACGACTCAGTTACACTAAGCGCAATCGAGTGAAATTACCTATCAATGCAATTAATTTTGACAGACCTACGTTCAATTAATTTGCGCGGGTTGTGCGCCTAATAAAAGCGTCCATTTTAAGCGAAATTGCCATATACTCGGTGTCTTCCTATAACACTGGACTCGAAGACAGAGAGTTGATACTTTGGTTCGTGCGTCGAGTCCCAGAGTCGAATCAGTGAAAACCAGACGATGAAGTTGCTAATAGCCGTTTTAGAGACACTAATATCGTTATACTTTACAAATGGGTAAGTTGCTATACGTTTCTTTAAAACTATATCGAGAGTTGCCTTTTAAGAGGGGATGTTTTTGCGTTCAAAATTTTATTTTTCGAAACGTTCCTCGATCGGCAAACAAACTTAAAAAGTATGTTTAGTGCTTTGTCTGTAAAATAATGCTAAATGGTACGCCAAAGAGAAAATGATGTCTGAAATTCAGTAAGTTTTGCTGATATTGCTGTAAATATGGCGTTACCTTTAAAGCATCATTGATAATTTTAATTGCGATTTTTTACTATTATTTGATGTTTCTCAACCGCCAGAAACATTCAAAAAGGTTGCTAACTGTATAAACTAGAGAATAAAGCTAAAACAAAGGAATTTTGAGACAAACGGTTTTGAACACTAGAGAGTACTGACGATTCACGACGCGGCGCAGACCATCCTCGTCCCCAGGGCCTCTCGGCCGCGCGCGTCCTCCCTAGGCCCTGGGACACACGGGACCGGAAGTCCAAGAAAACTTGCAGTAGTTTCTAAAGCGCATGCTCTTGAATTGCGACGCTTTAGCACCCGTAGCAATTTTCACAGTGAAGT
>CACRXK020003080.1:2288-38450 GCA_902702795.2 Paramuricea clavata | reverse complement strand
TTTTCTTCTTCGTTGCTCGTATAGATCTATGGATCGTAGAACATCGCCGATCAATGTGAACCATAGCGCCGTTGTGTTTATCACAGCTGAGCCACGCCACAGGCACAGATTTTGGAAGTAAAATGTTAAAGTTTTAATATGTTTTATATTTGAATAGCAGTGTCAGGATTTTTCCGCCTTCTTTATTGTTGTTATTCGTACTAGAAACAGATTTTATTGCTATAAATACGAATTTTGGAGTTTGGTTTCGTTTTTACATGTATATATAGGTCTATATATGCAGCGATACAAAGGCGCATCATGATTCATGGGCACATGTATCGAAAAGGCAAAACGATAATTTAACATATATAGGCCATATAGTGTATTTGTATTTATTATTTATTCACAATACAATGTGGAGACATGCATGGCTTCGTGGAGCTAGTGCTTACTGAATGGGCGAAAGTTGGTTCAGCACTAAATCCAATCAATGGCAATTGGTATAATGCGTGCTCGTGTATATTTAAACGTCTAGTGCATATATATAGAGTTTGTTTGCACCAGGAACGGACTATGTATTTTAATGTACGCCCTACAGTTTACAGACACTTTTAATTTTCATGCATGTACACTATATATAATAGAGGTATAAAGGTCCAGACACACTGGACGCGATTCGACAACGCGACGCGATTTTTAGTTTTTGAAAGTTAATAAAACTGCCAATGAGAGCAAATTTTGAAAGATATGTAGAGTGAAAATCGAAAAATCGCGTCGCATTCATATCGAATCGCGTCCGGTGTGTCTGGACCTGTAGTATTAAGAAATTGCAAAGAAAAGCTTTTGCAATAATGGAACTGCCATTGACATTGTTTTATGTCACAGTCGCGCGAGTTTAAACTGCATGGCAAGTATTTTTGCGTTGTTTCAGTTTTCCTGTGAGCTTTCTGGTATGATAATTTTAGAAATAGACTTCCAGGCTTAGGCTTTTATAGCTTTAAAAACTTTCATCTTTTATTTTAATGTTAATTAATAATGTTAAATTATTTATAATTTTAAAACATTAAAAATACAATACAAATAAATTCAAAAAATACATATTTGTGGCATTACAGTACCTAATTTGTACGAAGTGATAATAGTATATTCTGCAGACGTCAACCGAATGAGATCTTGCCTTCGGCTTCGGTGCAAAATTTAATACGAAGCAAAATGTTTGACGCTTCGCGTCTAAAACAATGTGGAACAGGTGATTTCCTATAGTCGAGGACCTGTATATGAGTTTGTATGCATTTCATTTAGGACAGATAATCTCAACTGTTTTAGGGCAAGTTGACCATGACGGTCAACATGGTAACGCTGCCCGAACCCCAATCCAGGACGAAACGTCCGAAACTGACCACACCCAAAAACGACGCTTTCGCCATACTGCTATCTACCAAACCATAAAAGCTTTGGCTATTCTGAAGTGCTTATATGGTTCAGAGATGGTACTTTTTGGGGTGGTCATTGGTAAGTGTGAAATGCCTAGCACTAATATTTCACAAGAAAATGACCATGCAATAATCATAGTTAAACGTCAATTTGTGGCTTACAACTTCAGATAAACAGCAGTGGACTTACATTACCTTTTTCCCTAAATCTTTTTGATAGAAACATAATTGGCACTTATTTAAATATATTATCACTGGTTTGGTGTATATAGTTAACAAACTTAAATTCTCTAAAACTCATTTACTACGCATTGGTCTATCCATATCTAATCTATGGTAACCTCATTTGGGGTAATACGTACAAATCTCGTATTTCAAAGTTAATGAACATTCAAAAAAAAATTGTAAGATTAATGACTTTTAAGAATTATACTAATCACACTGAACCCATTTTTTTAGAATTGCAAATACTTAACATATACATAATAAATGATTATTTAACAAGTATTTTTATGTTCAGGTATTTCAATCTTCAAAATTTACCAGAAACATTCACAAATTATTTTTCTACCAATAAGGAAATCCATAACTATACAATACACGAAACTCATCATTATTACACAAAAAGTGTAGCAGAACAAATTATACAGAACATACTCTAACTAATAAGGGAATTGATATATGGAATAATCTTCCTTCGAAATATAAAGAAAATAGATCGTATGGGTCTTTCAAGAAAACAATGAAAAATTTCTATCTGCATTTAAAAACAACAAATTAACATCCTTTTCACTAGCTGTAAATTAACTATATGTATATATATATATATACTATATTATTCCTTGTCAACATACTTACTTTTCTCCATTTCTATTGTAAAATTTTAAACATAGCTCATCATTATATCTTAGTACTTGTTACTATTCTCCTTTTTTTTCCAATCCTTACTACAATGAAAAACACTCGAACTGGCACCTTATATATAGTTATTTAATTTGAATTTGTATCTAGGGACCTTAAATAAAAGCCTTTTGGTTTCTAGTAGGTTCCTAGCCCTAAAAATTTGTAAATAATGTATTTTGTTAAATGTTATATTTTGGGCGAAATTAAATAAAAAAAAAAATAAAAAAAAATACTGTACCATAAAGTCCCAAATAGCTACAGATAACAGCCAACAACTGACAGACAAAGAAAGCCGTCAACGGCTAAAAATTTCACAATATATGCAGATCAAATAGCTATGATTTCTTAAGTGGCTCCGAATATTTGAAAAACATAGAAAAATAGTAAAGTTAAATGCCATTGAAAATTGAAAATTCGCGTCGCGTTGCCGAATCGCGTCCAGTATGGTCCTTTATGCGACCTGTTAATTGTTATGGACATTTCTCGCCAAGTGACATTCCCCTGATGTATCAAATAAGTTGTTTCGCGTCAATAAAAAAAGGTACGCCATGCGTACACTGTATTTGCGCATAATATCATATAGTAATTAGTTAATAATTTATTTAATATTAGTTGTGGAAAAATTGTATAGAAAAGTTATATTAGTAGTTAATATATAGTAAAAATAGAAAACTAATTTTCCAAAACATATCAATAATCCAGCTATATTACCATGGGCGTACCGGAAGGATACTAAGAGAGATTTTATTGCTTTGACTACTTTTTTGGCTTTTTAATTTCCCACTCTTCGCCCGACTTATGTTGAACATTTGCCCGACTTTTCGACTTTGCAATCTTTTGGGGGGGCAGCTGCCCCCCCCCCTGCCCACCCCCCGTTCCGTATGCCTATGTATATTACTCAAGTTATGAACTACCTGTTCGCAGGTAACCTAAAAGTAAGACAAGAAATCCGTGTCGTATTACTTTGCTTTGCGAAAGGCGCTAATGATCCTAGCGTTCCTGATTGCGATGATAGTCAAGTAGAATTCAACATCGATTTGACATAATATATATTCATACATGTTATGACAATATGTTCCAAGACTCATTTGCTATTTACGTCACAAATATGTGTACTTGAGATCTTATGGGAAGATTGCCAAAATATATATTTGGTCTGAACAAAGTATTTTGGTCTGTCCGTGGCAGTTGTAGGTAGTACCAATAATATGAACAAGCTTTCTTCGGTAGGGATTACAAAATTGGTGTCGAAAATAGTGGAAGGGGGGAGGACTCCCCATTGCCCCCAGTGGCTACGCCTAGCTCTGCACGCGAAAATGCTAAATTTGGGTTAAATGTTGAGATGGGAGGAAGTGCATATAAAATGATCATTGGTATGGTACCGAAAGACTAATGTAAATACCCCCCAGAAGCATGCTTAAATTATGAGTCCATGCAATGGTCTCGGAGCGTTTTGGTATAAGTGTATAATCTGCTCTACATTCTTACCGATATATTTGTGTTGCTACTCACCAGTAATGTTTTCATTTTAGTTCAAACGTATAGCTGTATTAAAAAAATAAATCAAACTTACCCAACAATGACTTGTGATTCTCGAACTAAACTAAAACTTGTCTCGTCCTCTCCTTCGTCTTGTCCGCGTGATACTGTAAGCGCAACCTGCATACTAGCCTCCTGCGCAAACGTTGTTAGTGGCCCGAGGCCTCACCTAACGTCTGCTCACATTCGCTATACATTTGACTTCCCGGCAATTAACCAATCACAATCATGTACACGATAATTGGAAGATCGGCCTTCAATGACCTTCACACGCATGGGCTATATCAACAAGTCTGTAGTATTTTTAAATTTGAAAGTTTTAACACTGCGCATTAGAAAAAGGCTTTTCAGTCTATTATAAACGAAAAGGATGTTTTCGTAAATCTCACAACTGACGCAGGAAATCACTTATTTATCACGCCGTTACCGAAGCTATTCGATGTAATATTCGGATTTAAATATTTAAACAAATTGTAAACATTGTAAACATTTAGTAATCGTGATTTCGTCATTGATAAATTCAATACGATCGTGATCAAGTAAAAAAATTACACGATCTAGGAGTCGGTGCTGTGTCATTATGAAGTTTAATCGAGAGCGATAAAGAAGCGAAGACATTGGAAGATGGGAAATATTCTGACTGTATTATATGGCACAGCAGAGTCATTGCTGAAGACAAAGACAAAGTGTATGGCAGAACGGTTTGTGCTTTGGCTATTGATGCATGAAGCTCATTTCAGTATGTATTATAATAAATCCTAAACATGTGTTTGCATTTGCAATTCTCAAAGCCACAGCAATCGATCGGCTTTGACCATTTTAATTAATAGTCGTTATTTTATATTGTCTTGATTTATACGTTGCCTCGTATTATCTATTGCACGTAGCACCAGCAAGTTTATGAGCCATTCTAGTTAATATACATGCCCCAACCCTCTGATGTAAACCCTTCATAATTGCCCTCATATAAACTTGCATGCTAGTACTACATGCAAATAGATAATACGAGGCAATGTATAAAAAGACAAATTCAATTTAAATAAACAATATAAAATATTAATGAATAATGACTATTAAAATGGCCAAGCCCGATCGATTCCTGTGTCTTTGGGAATTAAAAAAGCGAACACATTTTTAGGATTTATTATAATACATAAAATTCTTTAATCGCATGAGCTTCATGCATCAACAGCCAAAGCACAAACCATTTTGCTATACGTACAATTTGTTGAAGCATTCGTTTCCATCGTTCGGTCTTCAACAATGACTCTGCATATAATACAGTCAGAATATTTCCATTCTTCCAATGCCTTCGCTTCTTTATCGCTCGCGATTCAACTTAATAATGACACAGCACTGACTCCTAGATCGTGTAGTTTTTTGACTTGATCTCGTATTGAATTTATCAACCGAAACCACGATTACTAAATGTTTACAATGTTTACAATTTGTTTAAATATTTAAATCCGAATATTACATGGAATAGCTTCGGTAACGGCGTGATAAATAAGGGATTTCCTGCGTCAGTTGTAAGATTTACGACAACATCCTTTTCGTTTATAATAGACTGAAAAGCCTTTTTCTAATGCGCAGTGTTAAAACTTTCAAATTTAAAAATACTACAGACTTGTTGATATAACCCATGCGTGTGAAGGTCATTGAAGGCCGATCTTCCAATTATCGTGTAGATGATTGTGATTGGTTAATTGCCGGGAAGTCAAATGTATAGCGAATGTGAGCAGACGTTAGGTGAGGCCTCGGGCCACTAACAACGTCTGCGCAGGAGGCTACCTGCATACACAATCTTTGCCAAAAATTATGAGACATTTGCTGTAATTTACCACAATTAGCCATTCCGAAGTTGATGAGTGGACTGGGGACGAGTGTTAAAACGTGCCCAAATTCATCCTCGGTCCCAGGGCCTCACGGCTGACACTGCGTTGCCGGAGGCCCTGGCGAAAACCAAAACCGGAACTTCAAAAATCTTGTAGTTTGCCGGAAGTAAACTTAATAAAAATGCTGACTCTGCATCTTTTTTTGCAAGGAGTGAACTTTAAGAATTTCTCGAAAGAAATAATGTTTTACATGCAAGATAAACATTAATTCGTTCTGGTTATTTCACCATTAAATGTTTTAATGATTGACCAAATCAGAAAACTAAAGGATCATCTAAATGTTTCAATTATGAAAGCTGTTCAAGTTGATGAATCGAAGGATACAAATATGTGTAGTTTGGGAGAGTCATTGTATACGGACAGCAATCAATTTGAATTTTTATTATAATCGACGAAATATACAGACAATTTAAAAGCGATTGTTGTGGACGAAGCCCAATCTTATTAGTGAATGGTGAGTGAGTGATACTGATATATTTGGTTGTTTCTCAATATTCTTTCTTTGCTATATTAATGGTTATCTGCAAGTCTGTACACATACAGACAACATATATTCTGTTTAATACGTCCGGTCTAAACGCTGCATTTTACATGTGCCAAGTCTAGAAAAGTTTGTTCAACCTTTTAAGTGCCACCAAATTATTTTACTTAGCTTAACATGCCAGATGATTGATTGTACTGGTCAATGTGAAAGTGCTACTGCTCAATGATGGGTTAATCAGATTATCTATTGTACTTTACTATCTTACTGTCTAATGTCAGACAATTTTGCTCATCAAGGGGAGAGTGGGTATTATTGCAAAGTAATTACTTTGCCACTTTGGACAAATGTATAAGTTACATATGTTTACTATGTACCGGTATGTACATAAATTCAACATTTAAATCAAAATGTCAAACTTTATTATTTGAATCAAACTTTATTATTTGAGTCAAACCATGTAAATTCACATTAGATTTGGCACATGTAAAATGCGGCATTTAGACAGAGACAATGAGCATAAAAACTTGAAATATTATGTGCATCCCACCCACCACCCTTGCCTCCCCCCCCCCCACCTTAATCTTGGTATCCCCAGATAACGATTGTTTGTAGGATATACAACTACCTGTAAGGTATGGTGTGACTGCATACTACAAGCTAGTATCATATTCAGTTTAATACATATATATGACTTGAAATATGTATTTTCTTGCCAGCCATTTTCAATCATAAAATTATCCATGTTGCTGTTAAATTATGATTGGCCTAAAATTTTTGGCTAAAGATTGTTTTAATTTATAAACATTGTACTACTACTTTAGGAAGAATTTCAGGCCTTGCTATGAAAGGATTGGTATATCGGGAAGTTTGTTTCTTCATCAACTCAGAGAAAGAAGTTGCATCAACTCAGAGAAAGAAAGAAATTTCATCAACTCAGAGAAAGAAAGAAATTACATGAACAAAATAAACAATTTTGTGTCATTGATATAAATAATGATTTATTCTTACAATTTCCTCTATGAAAATTTGGTGTGTTAATAAAGATACTGTAAAAAATAAATAACAGCTTTATGGTGCATCCATGCTGTGTTTTAATTTGCAGTGGTGTAGGAAATGGAGGTGTGTGGGTACCAGTGTGCTTGTGTGTGGAGGCCAGATGCTCAGGAGTTCCCCGACAAGAAATATCAAGTCCCCGACAAGGAATATCAGGTTCCCTGACAAGGAATATCAGGTTCCCAACAGGGGGCTATAATCTTTCAAACAGTAAAATTATTGTTTTGTATGTTCAACTTATGCTCACACATGAAAATGTTGGCTCTCATGAAATGGTGCAGAATTTATTGTCTGTAACAGTGCATTTACAAGCACTACAAAACAAGGTCATTACAAAACATAATTTTTCCCAGTACAAAGCAAAGTTGCAGTATTACTATTAAACAATATAATTTGTCAACTGTAAAAAAACATTGATAGCCTATAAATTAAGCTATATATTGCATGAAATTTAAGGCAAAACAAGGTGGAGAACTAACATTTCCAGCTATTATATTATCACTTTGTCATTATTAAATAGTATTAAAATACAATATGTCATTATTAAATACATTTAGTATAAAATACAATATTTTTACATAAATTAAGAGCCTTTGATGAAATTGATATAAAATCAATAAAGTAAGTCTATTAAATATAGTATATTATAAAATAATTTATATTTTATAATATACTATATTAATATAATATTATGTATGGCATGGACCCCTCTTGGATTGAACAACCACACAGACACTCATTCACGATCAGGATTTTCTCATTTGTAATTGAAAGATGCAAGACATCACTCACAATTTTTGTAGATTTGTACAATTATAAACGGTACAGTCTCTCGCATAGCCTTTCGCCTGTCTTTGTTTATACTCTGTATATAATTAAATCTCGTATATAAAATGTCCCTTCGGCTTCGGCGATTTCAATCTTTAAATAATCCAATGTCCAATTTTGTGCAGCTTTTTAATACATTGTGACACAACATCCAACATCTTTTATATTAAAAATAAAATTTCCATTGATAGACAGCAGATTTCAACGACCAAAACGACTCTTCGTTTCCTATGAAGAGTTAATACACTCCTATCTACTCCTATAGTCAGCCATATTTATTAGTAAAAGTTCGTGTTCAATTTCCGCATTCCATTGTTTTCATGCGACCAATCAAATCACTTCTCGTTTTGGTTTTCGCCAGGGCCTCCGGCAACGCAGTGTCAGCCGTGAGGCCCTGGGACCGAGGATGGCCCAAATTAAGAAATGAACCAAATAACTAAAAAGACCACCTCAAAATTAGTAAGTATGCAAAGTTTGAAGACGTTTACATGAATAACCTTCGAATAATAAGCTTTCGAAAATTTTGAAATTGCTGATTAATTAATTAAAAGATTGTTTTTGGGACGCGCGTCCCAAAAACGAAAATTACAATACATTTCATAGTAAATATCGCGGTTTCGAAAGCTTATTATTCGAAGGCTATTCATGTAAACGTCTTCATACTTTGTATACTTACTAATTTTGAGGTGGTCTTTTTAGTGATTTGGTCGTTCTCGTATCCAGAGCCCTTCTTACGCGCGTTCGACCGAGCCCGACGAGGGGCTCTGGCCAAATCCATAACCGGATACCATGAAAACATGGTATCCGGTTAAACACTGCGCATGCTCGACGTCAAACGCGGATAAACACTTCGGTTTTCTTGTTTGTTTCATTTTGAAAGTTTTTCGCCAAGAAAACCCCACAAAAGCGGTAGGTTTCGCTAATTTTATTTATTTAAATTAATTAGTAGGTAAGACTTGTTGTTCTCAATGCATGTTGATAAAAATTTAGTATATATTTCCCTCTTAAACGTTGCCAAAGCAGTATAAATGGCTACGGATACGAAGACGAGACTCACGAGAGATTGTCTCACTATTTTATATTCGATTTTAAGTCGCTGTTGTACAGATTTTTAGACTTTTTTGTGTTTTATTAAAAGTCAACAGTCATACATAAGACATACTATACTGCAAATTATTTGAAAATTGTAAAAAATCGGTTTCTAGGAAGAAAATAGTCATCACAATTAACTTCATATTCTGGGTAGCTTGAATATTTTCTCTTCAGATGGCACGTCAGCTTTGAACATGTAACACAGATTTGTTTGTCAATGATTAACATCACTGATTTGGAAATACGACGAGCATCTGCCATAAAATATGCTGACTTTTTGCTATGAGAACATCACGTCTCAACCTATTAATTTCAATCAACTAATTGATTTAAATAAATAAAATTAGCGACATCTACCGCTTTTGTGGGCGATTATCAACAACAATGTTCCTAACTGCTTCGTACTGCTGTTCTTTTAACTTTAATAATGTCTTTTCTCCCAATTTTCTCCAAACGAAACCAACGCTTCATGGAGCGCTTGATTTTTATTCATATTTTATACAATAAACCATAATTTAGTTGTGGCCAATCAGAAGCCAGTTTGATATGGATTTGGCCAGAGCGGCTCGTCGGGCTCGGTCGAACGCGCGTAAGAAGGGCTCTGGGTACGAGAATGTGATTTGGTTCATTTCTTAATATGGGCACTTTACACACTCGTCTCCAGTCCACTCATCAACTTCGGAATGGCTAATTGGAAAGGTGTATCGTCCCCATACCATCCTTTATCCCAATTCAAAGTTGGGCCCAGAAAAATCTCATGCCTAGTTGCCAGACTCCAACATTGAAACAGGGTGGGGAGGGGGAAATAAATGTTTTAACAAATATCGTGATTTATCTGAGTGCATGTAAAAACAAGATTTTTCCAATGTGTATTGTCAACGATTGTAGGTGTTTGGGCCGGGCGGTTGGCAGCCGTGAATGAAATATTGGGATTTGGAATATGGTTGTTATTCAATATCCATCGTAGTGATATAATATAATGCAATAGACGCCCTTATTTTTAATAAATTTCCCCTCTACATCTACAGAAAATGTTCAAAACATGTTCAGATTTTGAAACACAATATATTGTGATGAATTCAAACAAATATATTTACAAGTTTAAGACATGCGCTACTGCTACAAATTCTATACAATATGCTACAATTAGGCATTCAAACTGATTAACTAGATTCTGTTCATATAATACTTTTTGTTTTGTGGAAACATCACGTAAATTTATTACTGGAAATAGATTTAGATAGATTCTGTTCATCATTTTTGATTTATAGATAGATTTTGTTCTTTAGATTGCAGTATGTTCATTGTAAGGTTTAATATATAGTTCATTATCATAGAACACGCTGGATTTTGAGCTTCAAACATCCAGGGTGCGATAATTCGCGTACCAACGTACCGGAGGTACGCCAAATTTATGGTCTGGTACTTCTTTGTTTTTAGGCAAGTACCACGTAGGTACGCAGAAATTTGCTATTCGCGTACTTACATTTTCCTTCTAGCAATAACTAGCAGACCTGCCAAAGTATTCAAAACCGTGAAGAACTTTATCTGTACATTTTTTCGCGATATGAAACCGGAACCACAGTCACAGGTATTTTTAGGCCCAATGAGGAAAACTACACTGTATGTAGCTGAGGTCAGACTGTTAGCACCCTCGGTAAATCCACTGTAAATGAGTCGCAACGTCTAGTCACAACGTCGACGCTTTGAAAACTGTTATATTATGTTGTGCAAATACCATATTTAAAGATTCATTTGTACAAAATTGCCCATACATTTTTTGCTTTTGTACCAGTAAACTATACGTAGGTATAAAAACGCATGACTCGGAAGTAATAGTCTTAGGTACGGCTTGACTCTTAAGTTTGTACCAGACCAGGTACGCGGCAAAAGTTGTCGGAGTACCAGTTAGGTACGGCTAAAAGTATTGAATTATCGCACCCTGAAACATCCCATTGTCATGCTAAATGTCTTTAACTTGGCGTGCTCTCATGCAAGCTCTTAATGATCTATTTGACTATATTTACTACTTGCTATCATTACCTTTCCAAATATGCGTGCTGTGTAGATTTGAGTATAACCACTTGTAGGAGACGACAAATTTGAATAAAAATATAACACGAAATAAAGTCTGAAAAAGAACCATTTTAGTCCATTGTATATGGATTAAAACATGATCTGACACAAGACACCAGACTGTCTGGCGGACTTTGCCTCGCCTTATAAGAAGAGTAAATGTTTTTATTTTTTGGCCTTGAATTTTTTTTATTTTTCTGGCCGTGAAAATCGACCAATCATACTCTTGCATGATAGGCTTTCACATTAGTCCAAAAAAGATGACAGTTAGCCTATTTACATTTTGTTTTTCTAATCCATCAACATATTTATGACAAGCTTCTTCCACATTTCCTGTCTAAAAACCACGATCCTTCAGTATAGCTTTCAATTTTTTCAATTAAATATTTTTTTTATTAAATTTTTGTCTCTGCATTTCAGGTGGTTTTGCACGTCAACTAAACTGCAAAACGTACTGTTTATAGTTTGAACAAACCTTAAATTCTGGACTTTTAGTCTGCTAATTTCGTCCTATCTGTAGTATCAAAACTCGCATGTATTTTTCCTTAATATCATGACTATTTCACGGCCTCTTTTGAAATTAACATAGAGAGGTTAAGATACTCCGGTCCTAGTTTACGGGTACAGGTGATATACACGTAGCCGTACCCGTAAATCGAGGAATGACTTGTAACTTAAGAAATCCAAGATGCTCTGGCGTGAGAAAACCGATCAGAGAAATGGTAACTTTCGCTGTTGAGGTTCCCCACAGATTTTTAAAAACTTTGACAAGCATGCATATGTGCATTATTTATTTGGGCAAGATGTCGAAAATTTTTACTATTTAAACGGCCCACAGATAGTGAACAGAAAACACCCGTACCCTTTTGTCTTTTACGTGTAGACCATGGTTTTTAAACTTTCGTTTGTTCTCACACCAATAAAATCCCTATGTAAGTTTGTATAAACAGTATAGTCATATGGAGTGAGGTATTGATTGGGACGTAAGTCCTGTTCCACATTCCAGTCACGTGTGTTGTCTTGTAACATGTTATATTATATATACCGTTTATCAGTGTCTTTGTAAATATTGTGACAAATTTTATAATAATAATAAAATGGTTTAGCGCGGAGAAATGGGTAGAAATTACGACTAGAAATGCTGACATCAGCAAAAATTGGTAAACAAAATGGTGATACTCGTACCCGTAAACCGGAACCAGGGTATCTTAACCTCTCTAATATTTCTTAAGATCGCCGGCTATGTAATTCAAATGAACTCAGTTGTCAGTTCAATGTAAGTGACTGAGTATTTTTGGTCAACAAATTACAATTACTGTTTTTTATACTGATGTTGTCAAGAATTTGAGGAAATTCTCGAGGAAATCTTTGCAAAAAATAGGGCAAAAGTACCCACGGGTGCGTTTTTGCAGTACTGGATCGAGTTAGCCAATCCAAAACGTTATTATAATGTACTGCACTATAAAAAAATTCTGTCCGTAGTAGAAGCTTTTATTTAAGTGATTTCCTTTAGAAGTTAGTCCACTAGGTTCCACCCCACCATCTTTCCCATCGATTTCCTCATCTATTCGTGGTCTTACACTACCATGTATATCAACACAGTGGTTGTGGTATGTCTTCAAGTATTTACACGGATTGAGAAGTCTCCTTTTCATCTTGTTCCTTAATACCCAAATCAGTTTGTTTTCCGCCCCAAGGACATTCATATCATAATCCAACTCTGCCAGAACAGACTCGTCTAAAGGTTGTGTAAGCATAAAAATGTACGCATCGTGTGAACCGAAATAGCTTACTCCACAATATCCAAGTTTTCCACCCATATTGCATCTTTTTTCCTGACGTCCATGGCGTGTCAAGACGTAAGATGTATTATATTCTGCTAGAAATGTTTTATTTATCATTTCAAATCCTTCGCCAATGTAAATATCCATGTTCATCATAACTACAAGTTGATTTTGGAGTCTGTCGTTTACGTAATCGAAGAAATCTCTGTATTTCGGCAAGGCGTTGATGCGATGTACAAATATTTTGTGTTTGTTGTGAAAATGTTGTTCGCCCAATCTTTGTTCGGCTAATGGCTGATTAACGAGAAGATGAACAGCTGTGACTAAAGTGTGGTTGAGATTTTTCTGTAATGTTTCTTCTAGTTCTTCCTGTCGTTGCCATAGTCTGGATATGTTGGTTTCTGTTTGGCCTTCGTTCCAGGGTTTTTCACTCATCAGCGGATAGTTAGTGAGTACATGGATACGTAATTCCTCCTTCTGAAGTGTTTGCTCTTCGTTCGAAGATTTTTCATTTATCGGTGGAGAGTTAGTTGTCACATGGATATGTGATTCGTCCTTCTGAATTGGGAAGTCATAACGGTTTTTCAAAACAGCTTTTGGCCAGATAAAGCCGTATATGGTAAGAATCGCTCCAGAAACAAATATAAACTTGAGGTACGCTCTCCGTTTGAACATGACCATTCCTTTCAAGATTCAGGATAATTACTAGGGATTTATCTATTTGAAGACGACACGTCTTGGTTTTATTTACCAAATGAAGACTTATGATCCGTTTCTTCAAGATCGATTTTTCACATCAGCCTAAATATAGATTATGAATTTTTTAACACAAATTAAAAATCTCATTAATAATTCACGAGGAAAATACAAAAGAAATTAATGTTTAATCAATGTTTGTAAATCGGATAAAGATTTGTTCTGATTTACATAAACTTCAGCTTTGATATTCTCGGCTTAGACAATGTTTATTTTTAAAATTACTTCGCCAATGAACTCATAAGATGGGTCGTTTTTAAGCACCTTAAATCCTTCGCATCCGATCTTTATCTGATATACAAACTCTCGCCTTCGGCGCGAGTTTGTATATCAGATAAAGATCGGCCGCTCATGTTTCAACTAGTACTTAAATGTTAATCTTCTAAATATTTTAATCTTTAACATGCGACTAAGCCCAAATACAAAATTTTGGTATGTAATACTTTCTTCATTTTAAGAAGAAATGTAATATATCTTTATAGTAAGAATCTTCAGCTTGATCAACTTTTTCACCGTCAAAGTTTCCGGATATGATGTCATTAGGTGATTTTTTGGTACAAAAAAAACAAGGAAAACTATATTGCAATTCAGCTAGTGACATCATATCCGCAAATTTTGCCAGTGAAAAAAGTTGATCAAGATTACACATACCAAAAATCATATTTGTGGTTAGTCGCACATTAACTTAACATCCAATTATGCTTGTCCAACGAGATGTCCGCTAAACTACAAATTCCGCGAACAGTTAAATCCGGTGTTAGCAACATTGCAATATTGCAATGTTGATTGGCAAATTGCTCGAGCAGACAGAAGCCGCAGAACCCACTGAAAACACCACGTAACCCTACTAAATACAGTCCAAGAAGTTTTGCTCGAGTATTAGATAAGATAAGATAAAGATTTATTAGCCACCAATACCATTTACAATATTTCAGATTTCTAATATACTGTTACTGTTTATATAATGGTAATTTATGTTGTTATATTTACAGTGGTTATATTAGTGGCAAGGAGTTATCCAGAAACCATAAGGCTTATAAATTGGATATCTCCTTGAAGCTTTTCAAAGTATATATATCAAAAGTATTTTGTTAAAACAATTGCGACAGCTAGTGAACACAGTTATATGGCTTAACATTGAAGTAAATATTTTCGTATTCTATTCCTGAAGTAATTTAACGTCCCTGCATTCTTAACGGTGTCAGGGAGCGAATTCCACAGTTTTGGACCTCGTGAAAGCATAGTAAATTGTTTTATATTAGTTCTACATGCATGTGAACGATATGTGTCAGCGTTTCTAGTATTATAATTATGAAACTGGTTGCTGGTGCTAAATAAGTTAAGAAAGGGGGGTGGAAGTAATTTGTTATGGTAGGAATACATGAATATACCTGTACAAAAGGAATTAATCTTATTGATATCAAGTATTTTCAATTTTTTAAAAAGCGGAGCAGTATGAGCCAAAAAGCTCGAACTAGTCAATAATCTAACTATTCGCTTTTGTAGAATTTGTAACCGTTTTAAGTTAGAAACATATGTAGACGACCATATTGTGTTGCAGTAGATAAGATATGGATAGATTAAGGTATAATATAACGACAATTTAGTACTTTTCGACAAGTTGAAACGAGCTCTGTATATTACACCGATAGACTTCGAAACTTTTTTGCATACGTAATTTATATGAGGTTTCCATGAGAGATTTTCATCTAAAAGGACCCCAAGAAATTTGATCTGTTTCTTTTGTGTGATTAATCTATCATCAAGAAGAAGGAGAATTTCATACGTGGATTTCTTTTGGGTTGGTTGGAAAATGATGTAGTTGGTTTTATCAATATTGACAGAGAGTTTGTTAGCTTTCATCCATGTACTAATATTTAGTAATGCCTCATTTAATACTGTAGCTAATACTATGGGATCGGAGCTAGCATAACAAATGCTGGTGTCATCTGCAAATAATAGTGGTTTGACTAAATGTGAGGCGTTTGGAAGATCATTAATATAAAGGATGAAAAAGAGTGGGCCCAATATTGACCCTTGGGGTACACCACATTGTATGGCTATTCGAGCAGAAGAAAATTTGTTATATTGAACAAATTGTGTTCGGTTATTGAAATAGCTCTTTAACCAATTTAATGCCACTCCACGAATCCCATACCTCTCAAGCTTAGAAAATAGTATATCATGGTTTAAGGTATCAAATGCTTTAGACAGATCTAAGAAAACACTTGCTGTTATTTCTTTTTGATCAATAGCAGTTGCAATTTTATTGATCAAGTGAGTAAGAGCAAGATTGGTTGAGTGGTTAGTTTGAAAACCAAACTGGTGGCAGTAATAAATTTCAAGTTTATTAGTAAATTCTACCAAACGATTATACATGACCCTTTCATAGATTTTTGAAAAACTAGACAAAATTGAAATTGGTCTGTAATTTGTGAATGTATCTACCTCACCAGCTTTATAAATAGGAATTATTTAGCTACTTTTAACTTATCTGGGAATAACCCTGCCTCAAGTGAAGAATTAATTACCAGCATTAATGGTTCAGATATTAATTCAAACGATTTTTTTATGATATGTATAGGTAGGTTGTCGTAGCCAGGTGCTTTTCCATTTTTAAACGACATACATATCTCTCTCAGTTCATTAACAGTTGTAGGTTTAAGGAATATGGTTTCACTAATAGTAGGACCTAAAAACTCATGAAATGAACGATTTGTTTGGGGAATCTTACGCGCAAGGGATGGGCCAATTTCAGAAAAATATTTACAAAAATCATTGGCAATTTTAGAGGGTTCATTGATAGTCATGTTATTTGATCGAAGTATTGGCATGCATGTGCTTTAACTATAGTTTGACACTATGACATTGATGAGTGCAATTAGATTAGACAATGTGATGTTGTCAGGTTAATTACCATTCGGCGGGGAACTCGACTTATTTTATTTTTTATAGTAGTACATCAGCTTCAGTCTCCCACAATTTTTACACTGCGCGCGATTGCATGGTATGTCAATCTCAGTTTGCATGCATTGTTTTTTTCAAAACAAATTCATAAAAAAAACCCAATAAATTTGCATAACGAAGTATGCTTGGTAACTGCCTAAGAAATATTACAGATAAAAAGTAGGAGAAAAATACCTTTCAATAACCAAAATAAGTCGTTTAATTGAAGCGAGTTCTTCGAAAAACGAAAATGTTTTGCTGTTTGACCAAATAAACTAAAAAAGAACTTAAGAAAAGATTTTTCCCTTCCACTTTTTTTCTGTAATCTTTCTTAGGAAATTACAAAGGACAGCATACTTCGTTATGCATAAATTCGTTTTTGAAAACAACCCACAATAAACTGACCCCGCAGTAAAAAAAGTTTGCGGGACTGAAACTGACGTACTATATGGCGTAGAGATGGCATGGAGGGCTGACCATGGAGATTATAAATAACGCTGGAGGAAGCATCGAGTTTAAAAATCGGGAACGCAAGTAATGGGGGGCAAATTCAAGTCCCGGATATAAAATCATGCTCTCATTGGCTGATTTGAAACTCGTCACCAGTGGGAACACGAATACACATCCGGGACTTGAATTTGCCCCCCAATAGTCGCGTTCCCTTTTTTACTGAATTTAAGATTACAATGCCTCCTCTAGTGTTATTTATAATCTCTATGCCTATGGGGCTGACGCCATTCTGATACGTTGCTCACGCGAGGCTTAATTCACTTTTTTACTCCGTGTTATTGTTCCAGATAAAGTAAAATAAATTGAGTTCACTGCCTTTGTACAACACCTTTAGACTGTTACCTTCGTGCTTTTATTTTATTTCAATATTTTATTATTAATGATAATAAATCATAAGCTTATTGGCAAATCATGTCAACCATTATATGTCATGTGAAGAGGCTTTATACCTGATAAATCTCATCTTCATTAGTATTCTTTAAATAAAAGTCCATCCTAATTAGTATATATAAAGTACACACGTATTTTATCATATCTAGTCGTATTTTATCATATCTAAAGTGCTCGTGCTGCGCACTCGCATTTTAAATGTGATGAAACACTTCTACGCGTGTTTTGAATAGTACTTAATAGCTTTAATTTGGCACGTAGATAACTTGACAATATTGTACAAAACTTTGATAGTGTAGATAGATAATTACAATCATGCAACACAAATATGGAGAATAGTAGCTATAGGATGTGCAAAACGTGGCAGAACACTGAATTATGAATGAGAATAGGTCACATGATAGTATAGACCGCGAGCAGTCCCTCGGGAGAAAGGAGGGACTGCCAATAACATATCAAGAAACGAAATATGCGTTGCCCACACAACGCAAAATTCCCATTGGTCGAAATCGATGTGCCATTCAATTAAATCTGATATGTAGTAATTATGCTATAAATAATTTCCAGACTGAATGTTGATTTTATATTGATTTTATTGGATACATTTAGCTAATTGGATATCAGTAATAGTTATGCAAAGGCGGAGCAACGACAAGAGCGAAAAGTGAGCGTATTTCGTTTCTTGATCTGTTGTCGGCAGTCCCTCCTTTCCCCTCGCACGCCCGGGAACTGCGGGAAGTTAGACCTGTGGAAAGCGCTCGCAATCTAATGATAGACGTATAGAAGAGCAAGAAAAATATAGAATAGGAGAATGGAAGGTGAATGGAAAACTGGAAGCACAGAAGAGAGATTATAGTAGTAAGATGAATGACTTGGAAGATATTACTTAGTCATGATTAATGAGCGTGAGTTTATAGGTAAATCAGAAGTTTAGGCAGTAGCATTCAGAACACGAAATATTACGAGGGATTTTCTATTTAACAAAAAATCTAGAGAAAAGTGAGTTTTTTCGATAAATAAATATTATCAAGGAATGGTTTCTACAAGAACAAGAAATCCATTTCTTACTTCTAAATTATCCGGAAAAATTCAAACAAATACCAAATACCACGAGAAATGTCATTTAAAAATGACATATGAATATCATGCGCAATGATAGCTGGGGATTAAAATGAAAAATTTCGGTACTATATACATTTCGCTTGAAAATAGTCAGACCAGAAGCTTACTATAAAATGTGAGACAAATGCTATCCTCAACAAATCGAAGCCGAATTATTGAAATATCTTAACAAAACACCACAATTTTATACTAGAAATCACACTACAAAATTTTTGCCTTGAAAATATTTAGGCCATAACCTTACCAGAACAATGTAAGAGTTTGCAAACACGTGATATTCTTGGCCTGAATATATCTAAGCCATAACCGATCATAAAATATCTCAACAATTTTACTAAAAATCACCGGATTGGCGGTAATATATTCAAGTCAAATATGTGTGCAATTTCAAATATTTGGTATGAAAATATTCAGACCAAAAGCTTATAAATAAGTCGAAAGAAGTTATAAGAATCTTTTGGCCTGAATATATCCAAGCCAAAAACGGTCTTATAATAATAATAACATTTTATTAGCCACAAGTATCCATAGAGAAAAAACAAGAACAAACATACAAACAGACAAAATGTCAGTAAAGAACATTAAAACAATCAGGAGTGTGGCGGGGAGACCACAAGAAACCATTAAGTTTATAAATGGGGCCACCACGAATAATACAATATAAATGACAATGGATTGGTATATATACAGCTACGTTGGGACATGAAAGATACAGATTACTTTATTCATTTAGTAGAAAAGAGATAAGGGATTTCTTGAACAAGTAAAAACTACCGTCACATTTTATTGAATCTGGTAGTGAATTCCATATGTTTGGACCTTGATAAAGAATCGTAAATTGCTTTATATTTGTACGACAAACATGAGGTCGATAAAAGTTAGCATTTCTGGTTTCATATCTATGTCTTAAAAAGTCTCTACAATTTTCAAATGAAAAACACCAAACACCACCAGATTGGTGTGAATATATTAATATTATTAAAGCCAAAAAGTGCTGCAATTTCAAATACTTGGCATGAAAATATTCAGGGTCAAAAGCTTATGTTGCAGGGGTCATCCTAAGAAAAATTTAGAACTGCCCATTTCGACAAGAACAGACTATGAGGTAGTGAACACAGGCTATATGTGTGGCAGTAAGAAAGAGGTGGTGTATACTCGAATAGCTGGGAGTGTCCTGGGACATGCTTCCCCGGAAATATCTGTATGGGCGCTTAATTTATAACTAAATTTTACCTAAAGCTCGAAAACTCAATTTTAAAAATATCAACCCATTTTACATTTAATAGAACTACCCATTCAACTACCCATTTTGGAATATGGGAGGCCTTAGCATGACCCATACAAAGTTCAATGGACTTAGTGCCAAGCGCGAATTGAGGAAAGAAACTCATCCGACGAAGACGAGGAAAAAAACCAAACACAAACACCGAAAAGACACCATTCTCGTCTACAGAGCAATTTTCACTCGTTGAAAATTGGGCTCTGGGTTAGACGACTAAAGGGAGAGATCTGATTGGCTTGTCAGATAACTGTTATTTCCGGCAGACGTTGAGCAATTTTCGCTAGGCAAAACCATTCTATCAACACATGATAACACAAATACTTCGTTTCTTCGTAATACTTTGAAAATTGTTACTGGTGCTAAAGCGTCCCAATTCAAGAGCATGCGCTTTAGAAACTACTGCAAGTTTTTTTGCACTTCCGGTTTCGTGTATCTCGGGGCCTAGGGAGTACACGCGCGGCCGAGAGGCCTTGGAGACGAGGATGGAAAGACACTGGCTAGTGCTACATGTTTTGATGCAATTCCTCAAATATATTCAGCTATTTTTCGAAAAATATACGTTTAAATATAAATAGTATAACATACAACTTGTCCTGAATAAATAAACATAGAAATGTAAAAACTGTTTAAACGGCAGTTTAAACACGATTCCTACGCTTAAACTCTGTCAAACATGTTTTATAAATGTTGTAATGAACAAATCTTTTCGGCAACTAAAATTTGCAGTTGTCTGTCAAAAAGCATTAAGGAGGCTCCCAACAGTTTCCAAACTATGTCAGTGTTATTAAACTAAAAGCTATAGAGTATAGACAATAGGATTACGAAGCTAGAAATCCTAATTACTGGTTGGCTGCTGTTGAATAATACTATAATTATGTATGCAAATTTGCAAAATGAACACTGTGTGCTCTGAATTCAAGATGGCGTCTTCGACTTCAAATATAAGGGATAGATTTTCTGCTCAGGAAGTGCTTGGAATGTGTGTTCAAAACCCCGACCAAGTTGGAAGAGATGTAGATAGTCATCACGAAGTGATGTCTAACGACGAAGAGAGCGATCTCGATCGAGAACTGGAGCAAAATTATGAGAAGTGAGTTTCAAATTGTAAATAATGCTTCATGTGTGTATACCACTGCTCAACACTAACATAATTATTTCGCTTGTTTATGGACTAGATTGCTATATACCCACTGTAGAAACACCAGAAGTGTTCACTAAATTAATGTGGCATATTATTTCATGCAAAACATATCTCAGGCTTAGAAAACAAAATTAACAATATTGTAAATATAATTATACGAATGCCATACTCAATATGTGCTAAAAAAAACTTGCGAGTACTTCGCGGGGAAAAGCGCCAAATTAGTAGGACTGTAACAACCCTCTATTTTACTGTTGTATACCAAATTATTACTCAAAATAATGAAACTTTTAGTAGTTTTATTGTACAGTTTTATGATTCAAGAATTACTAAGAAAAATCTTATATTATTCTCAGCTACAATAGTGAGGTATCTGATGGCTTTTCTAAAGAGCAAATGCAGTTGGTGGTGACAGGGGACGTGGAGGGGTAGTGGGGCTGATCAGGGATGTTGGGGGAAGTGGTCATGCTGCATGTTGAACATGCAATTACATTACTCTCATCTAACTCACTACGGCAATTTAATAACTAGCTTCTAATATTCTTTCCTTTCAGCTGAATTTTACTCATGTACATAATAACATTCCTAAATCAGCTGTTTGCAGCATAAAATGTGTAGGAAGTCTATATTCTAACTCACATAGATATATGAAATATATAGTGAATTTACCATCCAGGTTATATAAAGAGTCATAACTTTCTAACTGTTTATTTTTTTCCTGAAATTTTTTGTGAGGAAAGATTAAATTATATATGCTATAACTTTTCTCAGGATCATAACAAGCTTACCTATCTTTTCGGTCAGATGTATGTCTGTTTTTAATGAAAGTGTATGCATATTTAATTATTAACTTAAATATATTATCATACATTATCATTTTTGAACGCTTGGCATCAGCTAAATGTGCGTGATTATGAAAGCTGGTTTTCTGTTCGTAAAAACAAGTGCTTGGTTGCAGCGAACAGATTAATAGAACCAGATTTATAGCATTATGGAGCAGCGTTAGTGAAAACAGTGATTTTAAGGTTGGGTGCAAAAGAGACTCGTTAATAATTCACGAAGAAAACACGAAAGAAGTCAAGAGCGTGACATGGCTACCTCTAAAGACTAAAGGGCTAACTCCAAACCAAAACATATAAACTTGAGTAACTTGTGTAATTCAAAACTGAGTTGAAATATGAATTGTCGAGTTACTGGATAACTCCAAAAATCATTTGGAGTTAGCTATAACTCCAAAAATAATTTAGGAGCTACTTGCTGTGTTTAAGCCTGGAGTTAACTAACTAACTCCAAAAATCATTTCAATCTAAGTATAACTCCAAAAATCATGTTTAAGCTAGGTATCGAAGCCTGGAGTTACTGGCTAACTCCAAAAATTATTTGGAGCTAGGTATAACTCCAAAAATCATGAAAAAGCTATGTATCTAAGCTTTGGGTTACGGGCTAACTGCCTAACTCCAAAAATTATGTGTAGTGAGGTGAGCCAGCCGCTAGGTATGTAAGCCTGAAGTTACTTGCTGTGTTGCTAACTCCAAAAATTATTTGAAGCTAGTTAACTAAGCCCGGAGATATTGATTGATTATGTATGATATGACAGTATGAATATGTATGTATATGCTTGCATTTCGGTTAGTTTGTTGATTCTTATTATTAATTAAAATACCCTTACAAAAAATCCACATGAATTTGGAACATGTGACTTTTCACATGTGAACACATGTGAAATTATGTGTTTCGCATGTGAAGTCTCACATGTGAAATTTCACATGTGAATTTGGAACATGTGAATTTGGAACATGTGACTTTTCACATGTGAACACATGTGAAATTATGTGTTTCACATGTGAAGTTTCACATGTGAAATTTCACATGTGAATTTGGAAAGTGAATTTGGAACATGTGACTTTTCACATGTGAAATTATGTGTTTCACATGTGAAGTTTCACATGTGAAATTTCACATCTGAATTTGGAACATGTGAATTTGGAACATGTGATTTTTCACATGTGAACACATGTGAAATTATGTGTTTCACATGTGAAATTTCACATGTGAATTTGGAACATCACATGTGAAAAATCACATGTTCCAAATTCACATGTGAAATTTCACACATGTGAAATCATGTGGAATTTTTGTAAGGGTACAAATTAGTTTTAAATTTTATATTAAAACAGCAGTTTATCTTGTAATGTAAATGTTTCATTAGTTGGACAGTATAAAATATGAATAGTTTACACTCAGCGAAAAGTTAAGTTGGCTTTAAGCACTTTACTGTGGAATTAATTAAATTCGATTTTGGCATTTTGCCTAAGTTTTCCTCATTAATGCTGAACTATGTTCATTTTAATAGATCAATAGAATTTTAGCCTAAGTTTCGGATTTTCCAAGGGAAGCCCCTAGCTGCACACTTGGCATTTTGTTCTCGTTCAGATTAACTTATCACCAACCCCTGTGGGACTATATTCCCGAATGTTGAGAAACTAAACTTTTATATGTATAGAGGGCAACGACTAACACTAATTTGAGCGCCAGTGTGGACATCACAGCCAGCGAAGTGAAATAATGGACTAAATTCTCTGAAGTGAAGACTTTAGTAAATCTTGTGTATAGGTATCAAAGCTAGGAACGCAACACTAATCTGGGCAGTTTGATTAAATATTGATTAAAGTTGAGAGTTTAAGTGCAATGTATTCTTGAAAAGGGTAAGAACTCGACGCCAATCTCGGTAGAGTGGACTTGTATGAGTATACAACAGGCAGAGCAATTAGCTAGATTTGTTAAAGTTGAGAGCATAAATCTTGTGTATTTATAAAGGATTGGAACTCCCCACTGACCTATCTAAGCTTGATAACTTAACAGCTAGGTAAGCAGTCGTTTACTGGAGTTACCCAGACATTTAAGGCAGTGTTCTATAACTGACATATGCCGACATATGTTGTTGGTGAGCCTCTAATAGTACCCTGCAACACTTAAATTCTCGGCAACTTCTGAAATCTAATCGCCGCTTTATCTCTTGAGCTATTAACCCGACATGGATTTGGCGGTTAGGTTTTATTATTTCATGGTAGAGGATATGAGTATAAATTCACAACATTTACTGATCTATAGTTCGCTGTTCTATATCCGTCGAGTTATTGTATCAATATCTCAAAGATCAGTCAGTTGTTTTCTTTGTGTATGGATTTGTTATGAACAAGTTAAATATTAAAACAGCTATAAAATGAGACTTACCAAAATAGAGAACTTGTGAAGATATTTTGCACCAAATTGATCTTGAAAGCGCCAATTTTACTTTCAGTATGAGACAACACCTTATATCTTCTTTGTCTTGATAATATATTTTGTGTTCAAAACATCTCGAGATTTGAAGCTGCCATGTCCTTATATGGAGATAATTAGTTTATTTTGACAATAATCGACAAATGGCATGCGTTTTGTATATATACATGAACTTCAGCCTAGACCCAGGCCTTTACTTTCCATGACTAGCTACCATAATGTGTATATATTCTCCCACAAAGCTCAAGTCTTGCCAGTTAGTGAACATTTTATGACAAATAGCTTTAGAATGGGGCTAGGGCTTTGCAGGAACAGTTGAGCTAAAAGCTGAGAACTGCATATTGAGTGCTTTAAGAATGAAAGATGATAAATTTCACGTTGACTGAAACCAATAATTTGTCTTCTAAACTCACTTAAGGTGGCGACACTAATATTTCCTCCTGTTCAATTTACGGAAATCAGGTCAATTGCATGTTAGGCTTTTGAAATAAGATTTTTAATTAAAGAGAATTCTCGCCTGCCTACACTTAAACTGATAATTTGTAGTGTCTATAACAATAAAGATTTAGTTTGATATAAAAATTAGTTAAAATGCCGTGAAATGAAAAAGTCTTCAAATTGTTGGTTTGTAGGAACAGTATTTAATTTTAAAAATTGAACTTAGAAGTGATCAACATGGTCGACAATAATTCTTTACATTTTTTATGCATTTCCAATCATTTTACCTAATTTGCATAATTGCCGTCGCCGACTTAAGTGATTCCAGAAGACGAACTCTCGATTTTTTTAAAGGGATATGGTAATATAAATAAGGTTTGTCTTATTTGAAAGAACATTTTAAATGATGTATAAACTTCCTTTACAATTATTCCGTATTTTGTTTGGTTTTCGAAATAAATAGACTTATTTTGATCAAAAGCAGCGTGCATTCCGCCATCTTGGATATGCATTCGATATGTTTACGTCACAAGCAGGGTAAAAAGCGAAATTTTTATCTTGCAAACCACATGTCAAGTCTTTTTAGTACTAAGAAAGTTTTAACTAGTTTACCCGGCTTGTGACGTCATCAAAAACTCAATTAATTAGGTTAATTATAATATCAAGATGGCGGACTGCACAATGTTTTTGGTCAAAATATTTCGAAAACCAAGCAAGGTACGAAAAAGTTGTAAAGGGACTAAAGGGTCTTCATATATAACTTTAAAAGTTCTTTCAAATAAGGCAAAGTTTATTTTCATTGCCATATCCCTTTAATGAGTCAATTGTCAATGGACTAAAACGATATGACCAGAACATGTTGTGCTCAAAATTTTATACAATGAAAAGAAAAGTGAGACGAATCCATTGGCATGCAGGCAAAATAGAAAAAATCAAATACGAAATACATTCGAAGTTTCTAATTATAAAGATTCAAAACATCTCAATATTATATATATCTTGTAAATTTTATTATCAATTATATGCGCTTATACCTCCTCTTCCAGGGTACTAAAAATATTACACAATAGCATACACTCAACCTGTGTCTCACTATCACAAATCCAGCATTCTGATTGGCTGCTCAACCAGGGACCATTACGTAACGGCCCATGCACGGTCGTGACTGAAAACTTTTGTTTTGCAAAGGTTTCGGGGTGATTGTGTAGAAAATTCTTTCCCCAAAGAACAAAAGACTACAAAATATGATCTGAATTCGTTTAAAGAGGCTGTCAAGTTCGTTCTACTTATGCGCGTGTTTTGTTTACATTGGGTCTACAGATCGGAATTTCAATTGAATTATCTATTGTTTGAAACGAAAGATGTACACCAGGGCGCTTATATATAGGGCGGCGCAACGCCAGTGATTTCGCTGATCGACGTGTGATGCGGGGCCTGGTACACGCGTAAAAATCATCATGTTGTTGCAAGTTGTCAACAAGTTGCTGCAACTTGGTTCTGAACAGGATGCTGCAATATTGTGCGGCCCACTTGCAGCAATGTTGTCAACAATATTGTTCACGCTTGTTCGAACAATGTTGTTGACGCCTGATGAACGAACAAGGCCTCAACAACGTTGTTGGAACAACTGAGATCAACCTGATATCAATGATGTTTTATATTGTCAACAACTGCGAACAGTCTTGTTTTATCAATACGTAAACAGCCTGATATCAATCGTTTTCGACGCTGTTATTCGTGGCCATTTTCCAGGGGGGGAGAGAAATTAAAAGGCACAGTTCAGCCTTTTGAATGATGGTTTTTAAGGCGCATTACAAGCCTTTTAATTGAAAAAACTAATTAGGAAAATCAATTAAGCACAATTCAAGATCAGTGATTTCAATGTTTTTACTATTTTTAAACATACCTAATGTTTTTTTAACATTGAGTTCACTGATTTTGAATTATGCTTAATTGATTTTCCTAGTTAGTTTTTTCAATTAAAAGTCTTGTAATGCGCCATAAAAACCATCACTCAGAAGGCTGAACTGTGCCTTTAAATAAGCACACAAACAGACAAACTTTGCTTCTTGATATGAAATTCAGTTTATTTTGAAATAAGAAAATACAGATTAGTGAACAAATACAAACTAAAGAGATAATTACAGTAGAAGTACAAAGGTAAGATAACTATAAACTATTTTATGTGCAATTAAGGCTTATAAAATACTAAGTACTATTTATAAATCTAAATACTTCATAGTGTTGTTAAGTGTTTTGACTTTTGAGTTCATATTAAATACTGGTAAACCATGGCAGTATTTTAGCAAAAGGTAGTGCAACACTGCAAGCTCTATAATTATTATTTAGGTATTGTCAGGATGGAATTTGAATCTGTTGGAGTAAGTCTATCACAGAGATTTTATGAACCATGCATGCAATTTTTACATAATCATATATTTGCCCATTATATTTATAAACTGACAGTTAATAATTAATCTTTCACAGACTAATAAAATCATCTGGGGCCGGTAGTTCAAAGGCTTACACGGGCTTCGAACAACCAGGCCCAAATGATTTTATTAGTATGTGAAAGAGTAATAGTATTAACTGTCAGTTTATAAATACAATGGGCAAATTAGAGTATATAAAATACTAAAGTAGGCTCATTGCCAGTTGATGGGTTAGGTTAACATAATTAATAAACTATAGATGGTTTTGTTGCATCACACTCGATGGAAATTTTAATGTTGGGTTTTGTTGATGGATAAATCGAGTACTTAATAATTTGAATTAAAATATGGACCTAACCAGGCCCTTATTGCCTGAATGGCATCTTATTCAAATAATCATTTAACTTGAAATAAAGGGATCTCCCTCAATTGATTTAGCCTGCAGAGGGCCAACCCCATTCCTGGATCACTTAACCTGAAATTCAGGCCCTACTTTCAACTTTCTGTTTGCATCCTTTTGAATGTTCAATATTTTTAACCTTACATTAATGATAATGATTATTCATTTAAAGTCAACAATTTCTTTTGCATCCTGAGAACATCCAGTTAATTCAGTCCTCCTGAATTTGTTTGACACTCCTTAGCAGTGATATTTCTGTAGAATTGCCATTATTTTATTCCAGATATGAACTCACAGGCCCTATAAATTAAGATTAAATACATAGTGCCATTAATTTACAAAATGGACCTTTGCAATGTTTATGCATGCACTAGTCAATTGAAACCCCCAACCCCCGGGACAGGGTGGGGAATTAACAGGGAATGGCCGTG
Source organism: Paramuricea clavata (assembly GCA_902702795.2). Classification (NCBI taxonomy): domain Eukaryota; kingdom Metazoa; phylum Cnidaria; class Anthozoa; order Malacalcyonacea; family Plexauridae; genus Paramuricea; species Paramuricea clavata. Next base: position 10,251 of record CACRXK020003080.1, on the reverse strand, counting down.
GATTAACACGGTCTTAATGCAGATTTCCCCCGGGGTACAGGGTAAATAACAAGTCAATTTATTAGCCAGGACAATTCCCAAGTCATGAAAATTTCCCAAGTCATGAACATTTGCAAAGTGCTGGGGCCATAGAGACAGTAATTTTAACAGTCAATATTCTCCCGGTAGCAGGGAAATGTCCAAAATTTAACATTGTCAAAATGTGAATTTCCCCTCCCTATCCCGGGGGTCGCGGTTTCAATTGACTAGTGCATTATGATGGGATGCAGCCCCAATTGTATGTTTCCCACCATATTTTACATGGCTCATGCCATATAACTTCAGTACATGGTCATTTTTGGATCCATGCCTGGAACATATCATAATCTTGAATCTAATTTGGGTATTCAATCATGTTTAATAGACATAGGCAGTCCACATATGGACTGGTCATGCTATGTCTAAGTGCATGGCTATTGCCAAAATAGCCTCCATCTACACAGACCACAACAAAGGTATAAAAATTACTTACCAAGTGATCACCCATTTTATATAATTTGTCTGACATATTCATAAATCTTTATTTTTATACTTAAGTTTACACTACAAAAGGGATAAAAATGAGACAATAATTACATTTGAGCATAATAATGGTCATAATCATCCCCCATAGCCATGTGATAAAATCATAGCTACCTCCTTCATACCTTCCATGACAATTATAGTCACCTGCTTAACCAGGAAATAAAACTATGAGGAAATATGAGAAATGGCTAATTATTTAACTGTATGCACTCTTACCTACCTACCTATAATCTATCCATCACATATTATATGCAGTAAATACATCATTCTTGGTGTGTAAACTGATCAAGTATTTGGTTGACCTTGTTAAAACACAATAGGAATTGTTTATATATATAGCAGTGATGATATGATAGCGTTTTTGACATATCAAATTTCAAAGTTAAAAAGACTCTGACAGAAATTTAGAGTGTAATTGGAAAAATTTGAGAATTAAATGTTTTGTTTTATTGACGGCTTTTATTACAGTATGACCGTGGTTTCTTGTTTCATATATACTGAAAATATAGAGAAAAATATCAAAATGCAATGCCTATATAAAAGTACTATAAAGTTTGTGCGTGTAATTTCTTCGTCGTGCACTATGAAAATGACTAAAATCAAAAGGTCGGGTTGTTTTAAGCTTTTACAACTAACCTTAACTCAAAACAAGACACTTACCAAGTTATTTTCTTCAGTATTTTCCCCTCAATCTTCAGAAAAAACCACAAAGTTTAAACGACATTTATTTTGCTGTAAAAGCCCGTTTGATTTCTTGCTCTCGTGATATTCGTGGCATTCGTCCGTTTTGCATCCCAGCGGTTCGCAACAACCAATAAAAACACGTTTTCGTGTTGTTCAAATCATTATTTTACCGTCTATTTATAACAGTGCTGTTCACGGTTGTTCGAACAACTAAAAACAACTTGTTCTTTCATCAATGTTGTTCACGCTTGTTCGAACAATATTGTTGACGCCTGATGAATGAACAACGCTGAACAACATTGTTCTCACAACATTTATCAAGCATGTTTCATCAACCTTGTTGACGCTTGTTCCATCATGTTGCAACAACCATTGTTCGTTCATCAAGCGTGAACAAGTTGTTGGAACAATGTTGTTAACGATTGTCGCTTGAACAACGTTGTTCAGCCATGATAACCTCATTGTTGCAACGTTGTTCAGTGAACAATGTTGCAACAACCTGATCAATTTTTACGCGTGTACTTGTCAGCGATCATCTATACTTCATGAAACGTCATGTAGAGTGATAGTATAATGATTCAAGCAGTTTAAAATGTTTACAGAATTTCGAGAGAAGAAATAATCGATTATCAAGGGATTCAAGTAGGTTTTTAAAAATAAATACAATATTATTTCAATCATAACTCATAGTGGGGCCCCCTGTGCCTTGACCATAGATTAAAGAATGAATAGATGGCTCACTCTTTTGATGTTTTTGACGCTGCCGACACGCGCGACTTCCGGTCGGCCGCCATTACTCTGGCAAGAACACCCCAGCAAGAACAATAATAAAATGTATTGTGAAATTGACATCGCCGCTACTAAATCCTAATTTTTTCCGCTCTCGGGGATTTGAATGGAAAGAATCGATCAGAATTATAAAAAGGGAAGGTAAGAAAACAATTTTGATGTTTTTATTTGCCAAGAAAACATTTCTTTGACTTGAAATACTTTATTTCTATTATTTGGCCAGATGGGCTCCGAAGAGTGCAGAGAATTTATATAACATGATTCGATGATAAAATATATACCCAAAGTGTTCACAGTTTTGTTTCAAAATTATTCTCTATTGTTTCCGTCTTAGCTTAGATTATTGAAATGGAAAACTGGTTACTGGACAATAGTTTTATCACTTTTATGGCTCTAAAATGCGAGTCATGAACTATATATATATATATTGTCTATATTTAGTTTGCATGTCAAATTTATACTAGTATGCCCTCAGATACATGCTCTACGTTTTAATTTGAAAGCATTCCTGTTTTTCATAAACCATAACCAGTTCTGTAAATGTTTTACAAGTGTACAACTTTAATGTACTTTTTGCTCTTTCTTTTAGATGGAGATGCCAGTTTTGAGGAATTACTTCAATATATAATATTTTGGGAACTCTGGCTGTCTGGCAGCACTTGAATGCGACATGGACACTTTAATTTGTATGCTCTTCAGCAAAAAGGTCAACTATATGTGGATTTGGTATAAACAAAAAATTGTAGAACAAACACTTCTTCCAGATGCAAATCAAATCTAAAGGGCTGATGTGGCAATATCAATTCTGAAGATGTCAGCTCTTATATCCTTAGATAACATGGTTTCTTATAATGAAGAATCATAGACATTGAAACATTTCTGAAAGAAGTATTTGGTTACACATGCATAAGGAAAACAAGAACTTACTTTGCTCTTTGATAATCTGCTTTCCAAAATAACAATACTTTGGTGAAGGATTTAGTGATTGACCTTTATAAAATGGCTTTTTTGGAGACTTGAACTTGCAAGAAAGTGAAAAATGCTTGTGACCAGTTTTAAAACAAGGATCAACATTATCAAGGAGGATATTGTACTGTGTTTTAGATAGAAATATACATTAAACTGGTGATATATTATTGTAAATGGTTTTGTTGAATCACAGTTTATAATCAAGATTACCATATAAATATGGACTTCAGGAATTGTTATAGTTCTCTGTTTCAAACACTCACTTTTTATTTTATTTTCAAATATTTTTCTAATATACAACTACGCAAATTTTAACTAACTGTAATCTATAAACTGTAAATATGGAGAGGACTCGCTATTTAACAACAACAGATGGTTTGGCATATTATTAATTGATCATACAGTAATTTAGCTTTCTTGAAAAAATATAATATAAATAAGAGAAAAACTCACAACTCAGTGAGATTCAGGTTGTCTCGATGTAAAATATCTACATACAGTTCGACGGAACCTGTGAAGTCGTTTAACTCTGACCTTTTTGTGATACTTTCGGTTACACGTGCTTTTTTGACAGATGAAATTCAATTGCTTATACTTTTTTCGAATAGTTCTAATTGTTATTGCTATGTCACAATCTAAAAAACGAAAACTTAAGCCTGGGGGAACAAGAGTTCATTGCTCTGCTTGCAATTGTTCTAACAGCAAAGGATCGCACCCAAATCTGAGCTTTTTTCGGTTTCCATCAGACACAAAGAGGTAAGACTACTGTTGTATTCCAATGTGTGTTTTGAGTTTCAAATTACGTCTCTTTCTTTAATTTAAATGAATTTAGATATTAAAGATTTTATTTTAAACATATACACAGTTGTTTTCAACATATAAACAATTTATAATGAATTCTCGTAGATCCAAAGAGTGGGTTGTCGCATGTCGACGTGAAGACCTTTTGAATAAAACCCCCAAGTATTTATACGCCAACTGCAAACTATGTTCTGAGCATTTCGAAGATTGTATGTTCGTCAATCCGACTATTAAAAATCGTTTGAATGATAAAGCAAAACCAAGTATTTTCAACGTGCAAAATCCTCCACCGAGTCTGGGTTGCAAACGTCGAATAATAACAAGAAACAATGAGGCACTTCCGTCATCAGGTAAATAAAAAGATACAAAAAGTTGTAATATTATCATATATGTTATGATGACGCCAAGCACAGCTAAAATATAGTTAAAACGTTCGTTTAATCGTGGTTTAATCAACCCATAATTCTGAATAGGAAAAAGAGCAAGAAAGGAAAAGGACACATGTCCAACACAATGTAAGTATGCCCACTGACTGTTGCAAAAAAATTAGAGCTGTTTAATATATTTTATTGACAAATTATATCTATCAAAATAGCAAATGATTTACAAGTTGACGAAGTACAAGGAGAAAACGAAGATTTAATTCGTGAAAACATTGACGGTATATTATAATATTGTATAATTTTCTTGACAACATGTGTAATTTCAACATACACACGTAAAAACGCACAAGTTGTAACAAACCTGTAGCAGACTTGTAGTAATGCTGTTCCAACAAATTGTCGACAGGATGTGTTCGCACTGCTTGTTCCCAGCTTGACAAGTTGTTGGCTTGTTGACAACTTGCTACAAGGTTGCTGAGCCCAACAGACTTGTTACAAGTTGTTCTGACAACTTGTTATCATCCTCCAATTCAACAATTTGTCAACAAGTTGTGAGTGACAACCTTGAAGCAACTTGATAAAATATCAACATTGATACAACTTGTTGACAAACTTGCTGCAAGCCTGTTGCAAACACATCCTGTTGACAAGTTGTGAGATTTTTACGTGTGTATTATGCATAAATTATTTTTTTAATAATTAATTTTTTAAAATAGAAACCCATGCCAATGTAATAAATCCAGAGACTGAAGATGGTACCTGCCAGACAAGTCCAGATATTACATCTGACACTCCTCGTAAAAAGAAGCTAAAACAGACAATAAAGTCAAAAAATGATCAGATCAAAAAGTTAAAAAAGAAATTGAATCCAAAAAAGAGATTGAATCCAAAAAGAAAATCAAAGAGGGAGAGAACAATTGACCAAGCCTTGTCACAACTACCACCAAACATGGCGAACTTCATAAGAGATCAAATAAGTCTTCATTCCAAAAAAAGTAAGGGACGCAGATACTCACCAGAGATGAAGACAATAGCATTGTCCTTGTATCATGCAAGTGGCAAAGCTTACAAAATATTGTCAAAGTTGTTCATCTTACCAAGCAAGTCATCATTAAAAAGATTCATTTCAAATATTCCAACTACATCTGGCATATCAGAACAGATACTTAAAGCAATCCAACAAAAGGTTCTTCATATGAATGACATGGAAAAGATTTGTACCCTTTGCATTGATGAGATATCATTGAAAAGTCACCTTTACTACAGTGTTCCTGATGACAAAATAATTGGATTGGAGGACTTTGGTAACGGAGTAAGAAGTAAGAAAATTGCCACATCTGCCCTTGCGCTCTTGATCAGAAGCATTTCTTGAAAAGCTGGATGGTATTGGTTTAAGAGTACTTGTTGTGATGTCCGATATGGGTTCAAATTTCCACAGCTTAGCTCTACATCTTGGTATCACTCCTGAGAAGCCTTGGTTCACCCATAATAACAAAGTCTACTTTTTGATGTTTGATCCCCCACATTTAATTAAGTGCATACGAAATAACCTCATGAAATACATATTTAAGTTCGGAAATCTTGTTGCAAGCTGGAAAGATATTGAAGCATTTTATAACAAAGATAAGGAACTTCCAATTAGATCTGCACACAAACTCACAGACAAGCATATCCACCCAAATAACTTTAACAAAATGAAAGTTAAGTATGCCACACAGGTCTTGAGTCACACAGTCGCAGCTTCACTATGCACATACATTAGTTTAGGTGTATTACCAACAAGTGCAATGGGTACAGCAGAATTATTATTAAAATTTGACACCTTATTTGACAGTGTCAACAGTTCCAAACTTCATTCACCTAAGAAACTTAAGACACCCATCACTGAAACATCCAATCATGTTAATTTCTTTAATGAAGCCATTGATTTCATCGCAAGTTTAAAAGTATTTGAAGGCAACAAAGAAGTAACAGGTAGAATCAAGTGCATTAAAGGATGGCTTATCACTATAAATGCAATCATTTCAATCTGGAAACATCTTCAACACAATCATAATTTCAAATTCTTATTCACACGTAGGTTAAATACAGATCCTATAGAAAATTTTTTTGGGACAATTAGGCAGCAAGGAGGGAATAGCGATAACCCCACACCAACACAGTTCATAAGAGCCTTCAGAAAACTTCTCTTTAGCTCCCTTTTCACCTGCGACTCTGGAAACTGTGCAGAAGATTTGGATGTACTTCTATCTCAGTTCTCAAGCAAGTCCAAGAAACCTGTTCTAGTCAGGATAAATCAACAACCACAAACACTGGTACTTGGAGAAACAGATTACAAAGAGAATGAAGTAATCTCCAGTATGGTACAACAAAATGCTGTGGCATATGTAGCTGGATATCTACTTAAGAAATGTTTCCGTGTCCATGATTGTTCCTCGTGTAAAGATAGCATGACATCCAAGGATCTTGAATCTGACTCATTGCTGTTCTGTCATTTCAAGAACTACAGAGATGATACTAGCTCTTCAGGACTGATACTACCATCACAGCCCTTCCTTGACTTTGTTCTGCACCTGGAAGACATGTTTGTCCAACAATTTTCTATCTATACCACATCCACATTAGTTGGTGCTCATTTGCTGAAAAGCCTACAAAGTGTGCCTGTTGCGTTCAAGTTCTGCCAAGAATTCCCAAAAGATTATATGTTGAAGTTATTCCTCAGGATGAGAATTTACTACACAATTAAATTTGAAAACAGAAAACTGGCATCTCCATCTAAAAGAAAGAGCAAAAAGTACATTAAAGTTGTACACTTGTAAAACATTTACAGAACTGGTTATGGTTTATGAAAAACAGGAATGCTTTCAAATTAAAACGTAGAGCATGTATCTGAGGGCATACTAGTATAAATTTGACATGCGAACTATAGACAATATATATATATATAGTTCATGACTCGCATTTTAGAGCCATAAAAGTGATAAAACTATTGTCCAGTAACCAGTTTTCCATTTCAATAATCTAAGCTAAGACGGAAACAATAGAGAATAATTTTGAAACAAAACTGTGAACACTTTGGGTATATATTTTATCATCGAATCATGTTATATAAATTCTCTGCACTCTTCGGAGCCCATCTGGCCAAATAATAGAAATAAAGTATTTCAAGTCAAAGAAATGTTTTCTTGGCAAATAAAAACATCAAAATTGTTTTCTTACCTTCCCTTTTTATAATTCTGATCGATTCTTTCCATTCAAATCCCCGAGAGCGGAAAAAATTAGGATTTAGTAGCGGCGATGTCAATTTCACAATACATTTTATTATTGTTCTTGCTGGGGTGTTCTTGCCAGAGTAATGGCGGCCGACCGGAAGTCGCGCGTGTCGGCAGCGTCAAAAACATCAAAAGAGTGAGCCATCTATTCATTCTTTAATCTATGGTCACAGTTGAAGCAAAATGCATCACCTACGTCACGTTAGATTCGATTGGCATCCATTTTGCATCAGTAAATGCATCGGTCCCGAGTCCTTTTCCGCGTGAAATCTAACATGACATCATCAAATCTCTTGTTTTAGAGCCCTACGTCACGTTAGATTTGGCCGCTGAGCGATGCATCGCATGCAGATTGCGGGCGCTCGCATCAGTGCACTGATGCAAATTGCAAAATCAAATCTACTGTGACGTAACGAGGCATTCGATTCAAGACATGGCGGCAAGGATATTTGATCAATTTGGATATGCAAACACTATATGCAAATGGAAAATAATGCGAAG
>CACRXK020003079.1:0-38450 GCA_902702795.2 Paramuricea clavata | reverse complement strand
GGGGGTCTGGGGGTCTTCTCCCCCAGCAAATATTTGTATTTTTCTACTCCTATGAATTACCTGCATTTTCTGAAACAGATTTTTGGATATACAGCATTACATTATGTTGTTGATAGACTGAACCTTCAGTTCAGTACTTGCATAGTATGTTCAGTATGTAGATACCACAACTTGGCCGTCACTCAGGGAGCCAGCTTGATAAACTTAGAGGGCGTGACTCCCACGAAGCGCCACCATGGTTGGCACAGAACGGAAAATTTTTTAATATTTTGTGTCTCTAAATCGTCGGAAATGGCATTTTCAAAGTCTTCTCTACCTCTTTTGTTAGGCCCTCATTAATTCGTTCATTATGGTTTGTGAGTCTATGCTATCCGCGAGTCAGGATGGATTATTACGAGAAATGTCGTTATGAAAATATCGATTACAGATATTTGATTATATATATACGAATATACGATTTCAAATACTTCTAGTTTCGAAATCAATTGTTTTTTTTTTGGTGGTGGGGGGGGGGGCAAAATTATTCCCCTTCCCCTTATAAAACACCGCGTTGGGGACCCGTTGCCCCCTGCGTCACTAACGTGTTTAGCCGAGCCTTCCACCAACTCAAATCTATATGGTCTGGGAAATGCAATTCAGTGGAAAATGTTTAAAATCTAATAAGGCATTTACAACACAATGTTTAGCATTAAAGATAAAAGACAGGACATAAGATTAACAAACCAAATTTCAGTTACTAGAATATCACACCTCCCTTCTAAATTCCATGTTTTGCTTATATTTTAGAGAAAAGGGACTTTGACTGGGGAGGAGGGGGTAAAATGGTTGAGCGGGGGAGCACCATGGTGGCTGGAGGGGGCTTTGCCCTCCAGTTATAGTTAAAAAATGCCCTGCTGTATATCTAAAATGAGCTCAACTCGTCAACCTTCGTCTTAGTGTAACAATAAGAACGTCATTATTGCATTAAACATGGTTCAATAAACCTCTGAACAGAGAACATTCGTAATCAAAACGTTTTACGAAACAAATACCTTCCAGCAGGCTCGCGTTGCTTTTGGATTGATAAACTTTGCATAATTAATGTATTTTCAATTCTCCGCAACGGTGGAAGAATGTGATTTCGACCGTTTAATTTTCCGTAGCGTTTTTTTCAGAAACCCTGTATATTAATTAAAACAGCATATTTACGTTATAACAGGTAAATTTGTCACGAAACAAGCTCCAGGGTCCTTCATTTTTTCATTGAGAAACAATGAAAATCTCCCGCCATTTAAAGCTCCACTAAAAAATCAAACTGATGGTGAAGCAATTAAGGCATTTCCTAATAGTGGACCATCGTTTGGAAAGCCGACGGACTTGCGAATATACGACAATGCTGATTCCAACGCCAAATCTGTCACATATTTTGTTTCGTCCTACAAATCTCCATCTGACGTGAGCGACCGCAAGACCATCTTGGCAGGAAGCCAGTTATTTACCCCATCTCAAGTCGAGGTGTATTCTCTTGTGTAGAACCATCTCGATATAATCGATGAACCGAACATTGTTATTGTTTAATTAAACCAATTTTAAATTTAACTTAGTTGACGAACACGAAATCTTGTCTTAAGCATGACCTTGAAACGACATGCAAGTCGTCCGAAAGCTTTAAATTCTGAGGCATACAGTAAAAAAGAGCGAATAACTAATTTTCTAAAGAAACACCGATTCCTTGGGTTTCAAACGGCCAGATATTTTAACTTATTTTTCACGTTGCTCGGTTTCCTTTTCTCCTATCGGTGAATATATTCAATATTCCTCTCTAATCAACATTCCTTTAATAACGCCCTCTAATATATATTCACCTGTAATGTATTTGCAGCACAAAAATGGGAAAAAAACATAACGAAGGAAATATGGTATTAAGAATATTTCTATTCCGACTCATTAATATAACGCGACCTCGCAATGTGAAAAATAAGTACGTTACACCTCGGAGATTGTGTTTATTCAACTCGGCGCTGCGCGCCTCGGTGAATAAATCACATATCACCTCGTTGCCTCAAAATAAACTATACATAATTTGACTCAAGTAGGGGGAATCATTGAATTGAAGTCAACTAAAACAAGAAAGAAACATGATGGCTGCCGACGCATCTTATGTGAACGAGTTCTCCGACCACTAAAAAAAGCCAATAAATAAAAGCAACATAAAGGCCATCCTTTATCCTTGACTAGTCCCCCAAGTGACGTCACATAAAACCCGAGAAAGCCTGAATATATCGAAAATAACGTATTTATTAGCTCTTAAAGTTACAGGACATGACGTCAAAAGGAGAATTTCGTTGCAATGATACAAAGGAAAACTGATTTGCAATTCTCCTTTTGATGTCATGTCCGATAAATTTAAGAGCTAATAAATCCATCAAGATGAAATTTTTCAATAACAAAATATAGTTGCAAAGTGCCTTAAAATACCCTAAACGTACGAGATATGCAAACTCCAAAACCATGATATAGGCACTTTAAGTGGAAAGGAAGGAATACATTGGTAATGTTTGTTTTCTTCGATCAAATGTGTACCACGCTACTAATATGCATTTCAAATCATGCATTTCATATTTTTCTCGAGTATAAATGCCTATAAATTCCATATAATAAACTTTTTATTAACCTCGCTTGCTCGATCTTTACAAAGAAATTTAGGATGTCCGTCTTTTTGTACAAACCTCGCCCTACGGGCTCGGTCTGTACAAAAAAGACCTCGGTCCGATATTTCTCTGTAAAGACCTTGCGCTCGGTTAATAAGTAGTTATTAATGAGTTTAACTATTCTGCGGGTTGTGGGCTGCGGGCCGAAACTGCGGGCTACGGGCCAAAAAATGCGGGCTGCGGGCCAAAAAATGCGGGTTGCGGGCCAAAAAATGCGGGTTGCGGGCCAAAAAATGCGGGCTGCGGGCCGAAAAATGCGAGCTGCGGGCCGAAAAATGCGGGCTGCGGGCCAAAAATTGCGGGCTGCGGGCAGAAAAATGCGGGCTGCGGGCAGAAAAATGCTAACACGATTGCAAGCCGCGGGTCTAGTTGCGAGCCTGACGAATTTTTAAAAAAATATTGTCAAAATGTAAAGAAAATAACAATATTATTCAAAATTTTCTGTCTTTGAAGTATATTCTATGTCTAAAGTTATTCGTAATCATATGCATACGAATTTTTCCTAATTGGAAAGCGGCCTTTAAATGGCTATGTAACTAACACAAACCCTACACCTAGTCCCTACTCTAACCCCTAACCCTAACCCCAACCCTAACTCTAATCCTAATCGAATTAATAAAAAAATGCAAAAAAACGACTTTAGAAAATCGATAGGGCGGTTTGCTGGATGGAAAAAAGTGCTAACCGCCAAAATCATTGGAAAATCATAGGAAAAACCAAGAAATTGGGCTTCTGTATGACCCTTTCTGTGCCCTGGTTATAATGCGCTACCGCTTATAACTTTTGGTACAACTGGCCTGAAACTTAAAATATTGATTCAATAAGTTTAATATCAATATATTTATTGTAAAATAGCTATTATGTCAAAATAAGAAAACTTAAGATTCTCACGTTGTTCATCGCTAGTTGCAAACGACGATAATATAAACAAGGTCAAGGTTTTATCGAAAGCGATTGACTGTTAGAATTCCTTTTATACTATTTTATAACTAAATAATGTTATTTCCTACAAATTTAGCTTTATTGTAGCTTTATCGAAAGTATTAAAAAAAACATGGAAACGGCGAATTACTATAGATTGAAAATAATTATTAAACTATGATTGAAATTATCGACGTGGAATACTATTTCGTTGTATTAAATTTCAATAGTATAATGAGAATTTTGTTTGATATTTTAATATATTTCATGCTATTTACAAAATGTACTGTAGTTTTGAAGTTTTGCACACAATATAGTATATATTGAGCATATATAAAAAATTGAGTATTTTGATAGCGTAGCCAGGCTTCACGATATAAATATTAAAAACGACTGATAAATAATCATTCATTTTATGATTAATATTTTATTGCGAGCACAACTGCTCCAGAATCACAACAAATAACAGAATATAAGGAAAATTAAAACCAGCAAAGCTTTATCTATTTTGATCTATTTTTAAAGGCGCTCAATTATTTTTCTTTGCTTTTCCTTGAGCATGAGTGATGAAATGCTCGTCGGAAAAACTCGGTATTTTTCGTATTTTACGAATTTGCCACGCGACCGGTACGCTCGCCAATGAAAGTTGCATGCCATATATGGCAGGCAACAAAAAATTAGTTAGACCAGCAATTTGGCCCGCGGCCCGCAATTGTTTTAACCCGCAGCCCGCAAAACCTGACCCGCAGCCCGCAAAAAAGCTAGACCCTAGTCACTAGACTGCCGGCCATTTAGTATTTGATAAACCGTGACCGGCTGCCGGTCATATAGTCACTTTGATATATTAAATATTAAAAACGGCTGATAAATAATCATTCATTGCAAACACAACTGCTCCAGAATCACAACAAATAACAGAATAGAAGGAAAATTAAAACCATCAAAGCTTTACCTACCTTGATCTATTTTTCTAAGGCGCTCAATTATGTACATTTTCCGCGAACACTCAAACATTTTTCTTTCTCTTTCCTCGAGCATGAGTGATGAATTGCTTGTCGGAAAAACTCGGTATTTGTCGTATTTTACGAATTTCCACGTGACCGGTACGCTCACCGCCGCTCACCGCGACACGAAATTTAGAGCTATATGAAAGTTGCATGCATAGGCGTACGGGACGGGAGAAAATTAGGGGGGCAGAAAGAAATTTGCCCGAATTTTTCGGATTGTGCCCGACAAGTGCTGAAAATTTTTTTTCCGGAACAATTAATTTTTGTGACCCCCCCCCCGTCGCCAAAAAAATGTCGGTCAGTGTACCATTTTAGGGGTCCAAAAAATTTTTCCGACATACTAAAATTTTTCGGAACATCAAACAAATTTTCCCGAAAATCGCCATAATTTTCCGCAAAATTTACACAATTTGTCCCATTTTATTTTATAATAACCTAATATTGCCCGACTGTACGTTAAGCGAATATTGCCAAACTGGCTTTGTTTGCCCAACAAACTGGGATTATTATTGAGAGAGATTTTGTTGCTTTTACTACTTTTTGCCCGACTTTTGTTGAACATTTGCCCGAATTTTCGACTTTGTAATCTTTTTGGGGGGGGCAACTGCCCCCCCCTGCCCCCCCCCCATCCCGTACGCCTATAGTTGCATGCAACATATATGGCATGCAACAAAAAATTAGTTAGGCCAGCAATTTGGCCCGCGGCCCGCAATTGTTTTAACCCGCAGCCCGCAAAAACTGACCCGCAGCCCGCAAAAATTGACCCGCAGCCCGCGGCCCGCAAAATAGCTAGACCCGTTATTAATACACCTTCAATGAAAGATGGTTAACTAGTGATATCACTCGGCTATCAAATTACAGATAATGTATTGTTGAGAACTTTTGATTATAATTACCAATGTTGATAGGCATATAACTGCTTCCTAAAAACGTTTGAGATATTAATTTCATATACTTACCCTAAACATCTACTTAGAATTACTCCTGTGTAATTATACCTTCTGTGCCGTGAGCAAAATATAGTAATATAATTAATCAACGAGTGTAAAATGTTGGCGTAATTTAAATAAAGTTGATTGGTTTCGAAGTTCAGTGTCTGAAAATTGTTGCAGCATTATTAAATTATTTTTTTATATTTGCACAATGAAAATGAATAGAATTGTTGTGTTTACTTTTGGGGAAACACAAGCTTCTTCGGATTGTCATTAGTGCATTTAATTTAATTAACAAATCTAATTATAATATTTGCGCTAATGATGATTAGATGCTAAGACTGATAGAAAGTTTTGTCGGATAATTACACGTGGTGTTTCAGCACAAAACAAAACAATAGTTACATTATTATGAGCTAATCAATATCTCACGTTATCCAGTTCGCCTAAATCAAGCTGTTGATTCGTGAGGTCACCTGACGACCAAAGATTCAAGAAATATTTTGTACTTAACCAATAAACACTCGTATATACATGTACAGTCAATTTGATCGCAAGCCACTGCTAAAATAAAACGCGTGTTGAAAGCAAGGCCTAAATAAGCCGCAGAGTATTGAAAATTGACTGCGTGTATGAGCCTCACTTAAAGCCGCGGTATATTTTTGCTGCGATTATATGTTTATTTTATCCCTCAAATAAAATTACCCAATCAATAAAACAAAATTTTCACCACGTGACGCTGTTATTTGTAACGGTATTTCACTCAAATCCATGTTCACGCAAAGCAGCGCGAGGTATGATAATATCGCACGGCAGATCTGCTGTGGGAAATTATAGTATTTCACGCTCGCGCGTCACGCGTGAAAACCACGCGGTTAGCATAATGAAAAAAAAGATGGCGTTTTGAAAAACTGTAGTTTCTTGATCCCAATAGATCATTGCATTAGTGACAAAAACCTTTTAAAACTTGTCTAGTTTGTAGTTAAAAGTTCTTGTCATAATTCACAAATAAAATATTTTTTAATTAAAGAGCGCCGCCCCCGATTGAGCGCCGCCCCCGAATGAGCGCCGCATCTGAAGCTATAAAAATTTAAAGAGCGCCGCGGCGCTTAAACGAATAAATAAGGTGTATGCATTGGGATTTTAGCCATTAAGAGACAAATTAAAATTTTGTCTAAGCGGAGTGAGCATGGGCGTACCGGATGGAAAAATTTAGGGGGTCGGCAAGAAATTTGATCGACTTTTCCGGATTTTGCCCGACAAGTACCGAAAAATTTTCTTCCGGAATTTATTTTCGCGACCTCCCCACCCCCCGTCGCCAATAAAATTTCGGTCAGTGTCACATTTTAGGGGTCAAAAATTTTTTCCGGACATATCAAAATTTTCCGGAACCTACAAAAATTTTGGAAACATCACAAAATTGTCCACAAAATTTACAGAATTTGTTCCATTTATTTTTTTAATTAACCAATATTGCCCGACTGTTCAGCGAATATTGTGCGACTGCCCAACAAACTGGGGGGCTGCCGCCCCCCCCCCCGCCTGGTACGCCCATGGGAGTGAGAGGTCATAACAGTCTACCAAAAATGCATATTGTATTCTTGTAATGTAGGTTTCAAATAGAATGATTAATTCTGTAGAAATTTTTCAGAAAAAAAATCTTATGCATGCTAATGTGTTGATAGAGTGTTTAGGTTGGTTAAATGGTTACTATGTAAACGATATTTTGGAACCTTGAAATTCTAATCTAAAGGTCAATGACAATACACTATAAACGCTTAATTACACTAATAAAATTAACTTTCTTTAGAAATGCAGCTATTTGAACTAGCTCAATTTCGCCGCAATATGCCAATGTTTCACAATGGTTAAAGTCTTGTCTTTAAATGAAGTTCTAAATTAACTCGTGCTTTCATTTCTGACTTATTTATAATGTGCTTCAAAAAATTGTCTCCAAAATTCTTCAACTAATATAATGCTATATACCTCAGGCATTATATAGGCGAAAAATTGAAATTCCATCTAGGGGAACAACTCGCTTCGCTTTAACGTAAGGTTAATGAGAAATTATTACAACTCTTCATGAAACTGTCAATCCGCCCAGCATGCATGGCACGTATAATTTTTTGAACAACTGGTCCCAATGCGTTCTGCTAAGAGTGCGATTTTTGGTGTCAACTGGATCAGATTTGCTTTCAAAAACTATACAACCGATATTTTGTTGTTGAGAACAGAATCCCCAAAATGAATTTTTTTTGCGAATTATTTTTCTCCACAGACAATTCTGCCGCTGTTTCCAATGTTATAGTGAAAAAGTGAAATAAAACAACAACAGCTGTACTGTTTAGAAACGTGCACTAAGAAGTGCAACATTTAGAGAGCTTCTTTTTCCTGCTGTATACTACTATAAGGCAAAATTAAATATTTCACCAAAGTCTTCTAACTAAAATGCTAAATCAACTCGTGCTACTATTTTGGACAAAATGTAACGCTACAAAAAAAAATCCAAAATGCTTCGACTAATATAAGCATTATACACATTGGGATTAGGAGACAAATTAAAATTTTGTCTATCCGGAGTAAGAGTTCATAACAGTCTATCAAAAATTCATATTGCAATTGTATTCTTGTAATGTAAGCTTCAAATAGAATGATTGTGGGCGTAAATTAATTCTGTAGAAATTTTCAGCCAAAAAACCTTATGCATGCTAATGTGTTGATAGAGTGTTTAGGTTGGTTACTATGTAAACGACATTTTGGAGCCTTGAAATTCTAATCTAAAGGTTAATGACAATAGGCTATAAACGCTTAATTACACTAATAAAATTAACTTTGTTTAGAAATGCAGCTATTTGAACTAGCTCAATTTCGCCGCAATTTGCCAACGTTTCACAATGGTTAAAGTCCTGTCTTTAAATGAAGTTCTAAATTAACTCGTGCTTTCATTTTTGACTTATTTATAATGTGCTTCAAAAAATTGTCTCCAAAATTCTTCAACTAATATAATCCTATATACCTCAGGCATTATGTAGGCGAAAAATTGAAATTCCATCTAGGGGAACAACTCTCTTTGCTTTAACATAAGGTTAATGAGAAATTATTACAACTCTTCATGAAACTGTCAATCCGCCCAGCATGCATGGCACGTATAATTTTTTGAACAACTGGTCACAATGCGTTCTGCTTAGAGTGCGATTTCTGGTGTCAACTGGACTAGATTTGCTTTCGTAAAACTATAGAACCGATATTTTGTTGTTGAGAACAGAATCCCCAAAATGAATTTTTTTTTACGAATTATTTTTCTCCACAGACAATTCTGCCCTGTTTCCAATGTTATAGTGAAAAAGTAAAAAAAAAACAACAACAGCTGTACTGTCTAGAAACGTGTACTAAGAAGTGCAACATTTAGAGAGCTTCCTTTTCCTGCTGTATACTACTATAAAGCAAAATTAAATATTTCACCAACGTCTTTTAAATAAAATGCATGCTAAATCAACTCGTGCTACTACTATTTTGGACAAAATGTAACGCTACAAAAAATAGTATCCAAAATGATTCGACTAATATAAGCATTATACACATTGGGATTAGGAGACAAATTAAAATTTTGTCTATGCGGAGTAAGAGGTCATAACCGACAATCAAAAATGCATATTGTATATTCTTGCAATGTAGGCTTCAAATAGAATGATTGTGGGCGTAAATTAATTCTGTAGAAATTTTTCAGCCTAAAAACCTTATGCATGCTAATGTGTTGATAGAGTGTTTAGGTTGGTTACTATGTAAACGATATTTTGGAGCCTTGAAATTCTAATCTAAAGGTTTATGACAATAGACTATAAACGCTTAATAAAATTAACTTTGTTTAGAAATGCAGCTATATGCATGCTAATGTGTTGATAGAGTGTTTAGGTTGGTTACTATGTCAACGACATTTTGGAGCCTTGAAATTCTAATCTAAAGGTTAATGACAATAGACTATAAACGCTTAATTGCACTAATAAAATTAACTTTGTTTAAAAATGCAGCTATTTGAACTAGCTCAATTTCGCCGCAATCTGCCAATGTTTCACAATGGTTAAAGTCTTGTCGTTAAATGAATTTCTAAATTAACTCGTTTACAAATTTGTCTCCAAAATTCTTCAACTAATATAATGCTATATACCTCAGGCATTATATAGGCGAAAATTCCATCTACAAGGAATGAGGAGGATATAACAGTCTATTATAAATTGATAGTGTATTGTATTGTATTTCAGTAACATAAGGTTAAAAAAGAATGATTGAGTTCTTAGTAATTTAAAAATGACATGTATATTACAAACACCTGGGGCGGCCTACTATAAACCAGCCAATTGTAACGCATTATTTCTCACGAACGCGTCGTATGAGGCACGGTCATATTATATTTCTCCCATGCGAAAAAAACGCAGTTGAAAGTTGAAGTTCGTCGCTTCAATATGAATTTCTTTCGAATCATGAAGATTTCCGTGGCAATATTTTTCGCGTTTCAGGTGCTGGATGACTTCACAGCTGGACAGCTTAACACTATGATTCCGATGGGACAATCTGCGACGTTCCCTATCATACATGCCCGTAAGTTGATCTGCTTTACTTTTTATACATTTGTTTTAAATACTATACTGTGAGTCTCTTGAATTTGTGGACTTGAAAAAAATGGAACTTTTACAGAAGATTTATAGTTTTTTGTAGTTCAAAGCCGAAATACTCTTGGTTCAAAATTAAAACGACCCGCGGCAAACTTTGCGAACGCTTCTCGTTGATACGTTTCCCGCATGCAACTTCCTGATATATATATGCAAACGGAACATATCATTTCTATGGCTCGCTGACGCTTATAAATTGTATGTTCAAGACCGAGGGCGCATTTTTTCTCATCCGGACAGACGCTGCCGGTAAATAACGTCTTTAATTTTCAGCAGATGTAAAATTAAAGACGTTAATTAAGCGAGGCTGACAAAAAAAGTGAAAAGTTGAAAGATAGACACGAATACGAGGAAACTGGCAAGAAACATACAAAATGACATATAGTTTCAGTAAAATTTACATGCTTTTCATGAATATTGTAGCAGAAAGCATCGGTATAAAAAGTTTAGGCCTCGTGCGCTTCGGCTTTGACAGATTCAGTTGCTTCCGGCAACGTGGTTGGGTACATGATGAGCATTTAAAACAAAAATATAGCTTTCTCGGCGTACATTTTATACATACAAAGCAGCTTTCTGGCTTTCAGTCGCATTTCTCTTAAAATATTGTCAATTCTGGTGTACATCCTGCTTAGCAAGTATATACAGAGCTTGATGCAATCTATTTTCGTATTTTGGCCATCGTTTAGCTATGTTATTCGAACTTTTTGGGCTGGTTTTTTAGGTTAAAAATTGCTACACGCCTCGGTTTTTGCCGCGAAAACCAGAGCGGGCAGTTGCATTTCACACGAAGCTAACATGCAGGCAGTTGCGTTTCAGAGGGGGCGCGCAGGATGCAAAAACCCGGCCCACTCTTAAAGGCTCCTTGCCAACCCGATTGCTTCATTTTCACTGATAAAAAATAAATATAAGTATGTACTGTATCTCCAAAAATATTTCATGTTCAACAAAACCTATATTGTAATACTTTAATAAAACACAAAACAATAGACACTCCGAATTCTGTTTTCTATTGTAATACCCTATTACTATAAAACACAAAACAATAGACACTCCGAATTCTGTTTTCTATTGTAATACCCTATTATTCTGTTTTCTATTGTAAAACCCTTATACTATCTAAGCTCGATTACTGTGACTTGGTATTTTATCCTCTTCCTGCCAAACTACTAAAGCGTCTCCAGCGAGTTCAATCTTCCGCCGCATGCTTTGTCACAGGAAAGTTTTCAAAAGAAGACGCTGTTTTGAAATTGGGCTGGCTCCCACTGCTCGAAAGACGAGACTGGCATCTGCTAAAAACTGCTTTCAAAGCTTTGAACTATGACCATTGGCCAGAATATGCAAAGCTAAAATTATATAACCCAGGGAGAAGTGGACTTCGATCTTGCTCGAAAGATCTCTTAGAAACACCAATTGATCGGGACATATTTCAATATTCCGCAGCTAAATGTTTCAATAAACTACCTCAAACCCTAAGGGCTGAGAAAAACTTTGAAACATTTTGTGCTGAAACAAGAGTATTTCTCTTCGATCAAGCAAGAGAACGTTTGGGTTAACTTTTACGTTCCAGTACTCTAGCATGTGCATGTACAATATTTTAATGTTTTAACTAATGATAAGAAGTAGCATATATTATAAGTAGTATATAAGTAGTAAATAAGTAGTTACATTGTAGATGAAGAGCCATGTAAAATGGAAGGCTACAATAAATTCGTTATTATTATTATTATTATTATTATTATTATTATTATTATACCCTAGCTCTTTGAAAACCAATAAAATAACATTGATATATATTTTCAACTATGGAAAAAGACGGCAAATTCTCTCATGGACACCGAAACATTTTGCAATGTTTCAAATTTCTCTCGAGAAATACTAATTGATTTTTATTTTTCTATTTTTACCTTCCACATTCGGTCGTTAAAGGAGTGCAGCAAACACTGAAAACCTTTTCACTATTCTGAATTTTTCGTCTTTTAATCTGAGAGAGTAATAATTAGTCAATAATAAGGAGAAAATGTTCTCGAGTGAGATATTTCACAATTTCCAGATCGCGGAAGGAGAAAACTCTGCCTGCCGCAGCTGGGTTTTGAACTCGCGACCTTTGAATTAAGCCGGTTTTCCTTTCTCCTTTTGTCGGCATCCATTTTGCCACGTCTTGAAGACATAATAAGTGAGACTGACAAAAGAAAAAGGTCACTTCGCGCAGAAAGAGGCGGGATATCGCTTAGGCGAGATGAATATTTTCCATGTAAACACTTTTGCCCTCATTGTAACTCAGCCGCCGGAGATAGAACTGTATGTGCTTTGCATTTCAAATATAATACAGTAGTTCAAAAATACATACGAATCGATAGATAAGTTTCCCTGAATTTTTCCGCTCTTATTCTTGTATTTTGAAGACGTTTTGTAATGTTTTCTAACGTTTCAAACGACTTAAATCCTTTTTGTGTTTTGGCCCGGCCGCCTGGGCGAGTAACTCGCTTTGCCGGGTAACTCGCCTCCATATAAATAGGCCCTCAGCTGGAATTATGAACTATATATACTGAATGTCATAAACATACTCTTTCTTAAGGCCCTGTCACACTATTGCGTATGAGAGAAACGTATGAGAAGCGTATGAAAATTAATGAAATAATTTTCGTACGCACAAAAATCCTTTGAAATGCCAGCGTATGAGTACCGTACATCTGGCGTACCTCTAGCATATTCAGCATGTGCCTAGAGTATGCTTATCGTATAAAGCATACGTCCGATACGCACAAAATGTTTGAGCATGCTTAAAAAAAAAAATTTATCTCGCCGGATGCCAGCGTATGCCACCGTACGCGATCGTGCTTGAAACGTATACAACCTACGCCTAATGTACCCCTAGCGTATGTCAGCGTATACCGGCGTATGAGTGATATTTTTCATACGCTGGCATACTCTAGTACGATACGCAATAGTGTGACAGTTCCTTTATTACAGTCGTGCCAATAGAAGCGTTCCGAAAAATGTTGATCAATTCATTTCCTAACTTCGAGGAGTTCCTTGAACAATTCCTCAACAATTTGATAAGTTCCTTAAAAAGTTCCTAACTTCCTGTTTCATTGACCAATCTGATTGGTCAATGAAACAGGAAGTTAGGAACTTTTTAAGGAACTTATCAAATTGTTGAGGAATTGTTCAGAGCAATTCCTCAAAGTTAGGAAATGAATTGATCAACATTTTTCGTAGCCCGCGTGCAGGCCCAAGGGAACTGATGGTGGGCCTGCAAGCAAGGCCCGGTATTTTGTACTTTCCGCGTTCGCCCACGAACGCGGCATTCTGATTGGCTGTTTGCTGTTGGATTCTATAATTAGGTCAGTGATTCATCACAAAGGCATATAGACAAAGGCTCTCGATAAGGTTAAAATTCGAAAATTGATAACTTTTTTCGATTACAAATGGAACAAGAACAGACTGTTTATTGTTTACTTGAAGGAAGAGATGTTTTTACCGTTATGCCAATGAGGATTGCTTGTCGTGAGGTGTTGGAATAGCAACATTTAATACGACTGGGGTAAACTATAGTAACCTTTACTTTGAGTTTCATTAATTTCAAACAGACTTGATACGTTATATGTTCCTCAAGAAAATTATCTTTTGGTTGATGTTGAGATGCAATTGCATGTAAGCCTATTCAAAATACTTTGCGATTTACAAGGCTTCGCTGAGAGAGCAAAACAGAAGACGGTATTCAATTGCCGTTTGAAACGAAACGATCTGGACTCTCAACGCTCTCTTCTTTTGTATAGAGTTCTCACCAAATGAAATAACTGAAATAAATTTCGTACTTTCCGCCGCCAACAAGAATTGCACACACAATCTGATAAGTGAGACAATTTATTTATAACAATGGCGACAGCGAAGCACACATTATAAATGCTGATGTTGTCGCACGACTTCCCTCACGATTTGAAGTTTGAGACTGGTTTTCTGTTGAAATTCGTCTTAATTTGCCTGTTCCGATTTTAGTTGAAAATGAGCACTTGTAAATTTGGCAATTACTGACTGCGTTGCTTGCTTTTTTGGAGTTTTAACACAGGCATTTACACATTGTTTGATTTGTTTTGTTTCTATTTTGAATATTAAAGCAGAGAAAACCCCGCAACATTTTAATGCGAGTTTGTTTGTTAATATTTGGGTTGCTGTCACTGGTTCTTTTTTGACAATTGACGCGCGAATGGGGCGTGTTATGAAACACTCGCTCTCGTTGTTCATATGTTACTTCTCACGCGTCGCACGCTTAGCTTAGAATATTCGTCTGCGAAAGACATTCATCTACAACTATCACAAAATGATACAACGCAGTTGTTATTTTCAAACAGCTTGTTGTTTTGGCAGGAAAAACACAACCGCTGTTGGAATCGAAAATCCGGATGGGCATTAAGACTTTCACCACAGTTCGTTTAGTCTCGTATAAGCGAAGTTTCGTTTGCTTTCGCAATGAATCTTCACCAGTTGACTGTAAATGATGATCAAGTTTAAAATACTTTAAAATTAGGCAAATATTTTTCGCGGAAAAAGGGTTTGGAATCGTTCTTTGGAAGGACGATAGGATATCAACCCCCCGGATTTTATTGTTTCAGATTCAAATTTCATAATAACAATCTCAGTGTGCATAATATTTAAGTGTAAGTCCGTTCTGCGCATCGGTTCTGCATTACTTCCTCCGCAGGCGCTTAGGTCCAGTCGTTCTTCATCACTGATCTTCAGTACAAACACGCTGGAACTATAAGACAACGGTAGTGTGGTAGACAGTGAGGAAATCTCCTGAGCTAGACGTCTTGCCTTGCCTGCATTCGTCCTCTGTCCGGAGGATGTTACTGACTTTACTTGGAAAAGAAAAGCTTCGTGCTGTACTGCTGCACTGTTAGCTTGAGAAGTGACAAGGAATTGTAAAGTTGATTTTTCCATCTGCACCTTCTGTTACTACCCAAAATGTATCTGGAATAAAAAATAGATAATGGTTAATAACTAACTTTGTTTATAATGGTTATTTCGATCAGTTTTAAAATGTTTTTCATAGACGTCAAGCATACACGTGTTAGTGCCATCTCATGACTGTTCCAGTGTACTAAAGGAAAAACCTGAACTAAATCAATTTTATTTATGCTGGATATAATTACTAGAGGTATGGTATGGTATGGTATAGTATGGTATGGTATGGTATGGCATGGTATGGTATGGTATGGTATGGTATGGTGTGGTATGGTATGGTATGGTATGATATGGTATGGTATGGTATGGTATGGTATGTTATGGTATGGTATGGTAATATATGATATCGTATGGTATAGTATGCTACAGTATGGTATGTAAGTGTGGTCCTTTATTGGTTCAATGTCACTACTGGCAGATCATACGAGACAGCTTCAAACGAAATTTTGAGGGAACTGGATTGGAAACCCCTATTTGATCATTGGGAAAAAAATAGTTTAGTATTTATGTACAAAGCGAAGAGAAATGAATTACCAGAGAATTTGATGAACTTGTTTGAAATTAAAAATAACATTAATTATAATTTACTTAGCAACGGAAACGAGTTTACTCTACAAAAGCCTAAAACAAATTTTATGAAAAAAAGCATTAGCTATAATGGTGCTAAAACATGGAATAATTTACCAAGATGTGTAAAAACAAGTGATGCCACAATTAGGCAATTTAAGACTGCGCTTGATCGTATTAAACATTAAATGTAAATGTAACTAAGGCCAGTCAGTTTTGCATGGTTTTATATCTTTTATAACTAGTAATAGGTGTTTAATTAATGTGTAACATCTTTATAATTTTGACATTATGTAATTATTATGTATTGCTTCCATTTGTAAATATAGATTCATATAGTGTGAACGGCTCCTTGGAAATCAATAACCTAGGCGTGTTGAAGGATAAGCGTTGTAAAATAAAATTTTTAATAATAATAATAAAAACTACAGGAGGAAACCTAAAATAAACTAATTTTATTTTATCTAAAATTACGGGAACCACTGAGTATTTTAATAAAGGAATGATGACTGAATCTTAGTCGAAAGCTAGAATATTAGTAAAATGTTTATTTTTGGAGTTACCGTTGTTTTATATTTTATTTTACCTACTGGATAGCTCTATCAGTTCTAAACTGTTCTTGTTCTGTACTTCAAGCAATCTCGTTCCCAGAGTATGCCTGTTTGCAGGTTTTGTAGTGCCACTACATAACCCGCGAACAGGTATACTCTGGGAACGAGATTGTTCTTCAAGTGGCCCGCAAATTTGCACCGCCCGCAAATTTGCCCGGAAAAGGGCCTGCGGAGGAGGTAGGGTTCTGCTCATAACAATGTGAGGACCTCTAATGTGAACATTGCACCAAATTTCGAATGTTTCGAATTTTTCTGAACATAAACTCTATTTCATATTCATTTAGAAGCATAGCGAACCAAAATTGTATTAGATATTCAGACAGTACATCATATTTAAAAAATACAGCAGTTCAAAATGTAAACAAACCGTTTGTTTACATACGGACTTGACTTCCACTTTAACAATCTTTTGCGATTTTTCCTACGCATATGCGTTGCCGAGTCGCAATAAGAACCAGACAGAATGAAGCGCACAATAATGTAGATGACTCTCCTTCTTTGCGGTATCTGCTGGTTTAATACCGTTGCTGTGGTTGAAGGATTTACGCAGACTAACGCTGTTTCAGCTCGAGTCTGAAACTGAATCTACATGAAATTTGAATCTTAACGAAAGACATCCGGGGGCGGCTGACATCCTGTTGTCCTTCCATAACACGATTCCAAACCCTTTTCTGCGAAAAGTACAGGACCGTTTTTGAGCATATCAACATTTAATCATAACTCCTAGTCAGCTAGTGAACATTAATTTTGTCGTGAAGACAAATTATACTTGGTTTATATCAGTCTAAACGAACGTTTGGGAAAGTTTAATTAATTAATTAATTAATTAATTAATACTTTTTCTTTAAGTATTAATTAGTCCGGATTTTTGAATTCAACACATGTTGTGATTTGCGATTTTTCCTGCCCAAACAACAAGTTGTTTGACGATAAAAAATGCGTTATAGGATTCTATGATAGTCGTAGATGAATGTCTTTTGCAAAAGAATCTTCCACATTTAAAGCATGCCGCGTGAGAAACATTTCTTCGATTAACTTTACAGTTGCCTTTGCTTCAGGTTGTAAAATCTACAACTCGTCTGTTGTGTCACACTTCCGGTTATATTAACTTCCTGTACGTAATACTAGATCCAGTCTCCTACTCATAGGAGAACATATCGACATTTCTGCTTAACAGTTCGATCTTTCAAAGGGCCATCAAACAGTAATTCACACTTCTGCCGAAATCGCTTGAGCCGTTGTGGCAGATCTGGTCCGGGTGTCCAATCGATTCTTGGCGGTTCAAAGCCAGCTAGATCACTCATTTTGTTAACAAGTAACCAAGTACTTATTGTGTTGGGTTTCTAGACCTTCTAGTCATCAATCCCACACCTGACACCATGTAAACTTGCACGTTTTATTTGAAACTAGCTTTATTGAAAATATGTTACAATATGGCGGCTATGGTGAGTACGCGTGTTTATATAACAGTAGGAGACTGGATCTAGTATTACGTACAGGAAGTTAATATAACCGGAAGTGTGACATGTTGTGTTTTGCGATTTTTCCTGAGCTACAGAAAAGTGTTTCAAACTCTTACACTTCTTCATATCATCAGATTTAATGCATTAAAAGATGTCCTCCTTGAAAAGATTTGATACGCGCCTTTATTTATTAAAAAATAGGACTAATACATGTTATCAACAACAACTGTTTGACAAGCCATGTCTGCATGTACAAGAGCAGTCTAAAATAACAATCTTTTGCGATTTTCCCTGCGGACATGGTTTGCTGAATCGCAATAAAAACCACACAGAATGAAGCGCACAGTAATGTAGATGAATGTCTTTCTTTGCAGTGTATCTGCCGATTTATACAGTTGCTGCTTTTGAAGGATTTACGCAGACTAACGCTGTTTCAGCTCGAATCTGAAACTGAATCTGAAACTACTTGAAATTTGAATCTTAAACAAAACTATCCGGGGGGGGGGGGGGGGGGGGTCCTATCGTTCTTTCATAAAACGATTCCAAGACCTTTTTGCAAAAGGTATTGGGCTGCTTTTGACATAATTCAAACTTCAGCATAATTTACAGTCAATTGGATAAGATTCAGTGTGAAGACAAACAAAACATCGCTTATATCAGACTAAACGAACTGTGATGATAGTCTTAATGCCCGCCCGGATTTTCTATTCCTACATTGGTTGTGCTTTGCGATTATTCTTGGCGAACCAACAAGCTGTTTGAAAAATAAAAAGTGCGTTGTATCATTTTGTGACAGTTGTAGATGAATGTCTTTCGCAGACGAATATTCCAAAGTAAGCGTGTGACGCGTGAGAAGTGTTTATTCTCTCAGCTGCGTTGTTGACGTTCGCTTCAGGTTACAAAAGCTGAAAAGCCGTAACGTATCTCATGATCTATGATTTGCGATTTTTCCTGACAAAACAACTAACGTTTTTAAGACCTAGTTTGCTTTATATGTCTTTCGGAAATTATAGAACTACACGCGTATTTTGGGATACACCGCGAAATATAAGTTTTGTAAAGTTTTGTAAAGAAATAGAGATAATTTGTTTCGATTACTTGATATTTTAGCATAATTTGACTCAAGTTTGGGTCAATCATTGAAATAAAGTCAACCAAAAGAGCTAGGAAACAAAATGGCATCCTATGTAAATGAGTTCTACGACTATTATAAGACCCCGTTTAAGGCTAATTTCCACTCCGGAAAATAAGCAGCGGATCGGATCGGAACAAAACAAACTCTGCGCATGCGCCATCAGTAGAAATTTTTGGTTCCGATTGATCCGGCGACGTTGCTGGCCGGATAATAAAAATTTGAAATATTTTCAACTTTTTTTGGTCCGGTCCAAGGATTAAACCTGACGACCAATCAAAATGCCGTATTATCTCACATAAATTAAAATAATTAAATAATACCTGTACAAAATTTACAAAATGGAGGATAATTTAGGAGCTTTCTTGGAGAATTCGAGGGAGAATTTACACGAACTGGAGAGTATAACAGCTCTTTAGTATAACAGCCCTTTCATACGAAATTGCTTAAAAAATATTCATGTTAGCTTTAACAATTCTATCAATAAGTGGTATTTACTTTTCCATTATCTTTCCTGGAAAATTTTTCTTATCCAAATGCTGTTTTTGTATTTTTCTTGTTTGCTTCTCCTTTGCTGGCGACGACGTAACCAAATCTGTTAATCTGATGAAGGCCAAGCTTGTTCAGAGCCGCTACCGTTTTGAAATAAGCGCAAAATAGTAATTCGTGAGACTAGAACGAGCTCCATTTTTTCCTTTTCCGATCCGATCATTCTACTTGTCGTTTGACTGGAAATCGCTTGCCGGATCAGACCGGATCGGAAAAACCTCCGATCCGGTCCGATCCGCTGCTTAATTTCCGGTGTGCAAATTAGCCTTTACACGGTACCAGACGAATTTGGAACTGGGTGAAATTCGTCCGTTTCGGCCTTCCGTTTACATTAAAACCACGGAATCGGACGAATTTGAGAACCCCCTAACAGGACGAATTCGTGTCCAAACAGGCGAGAAAGTACGCGTTTCAGCCCGGTCCCAAATTCATCCAGTACCGTGTAAACTGGGTCTAAAAGCCAATATAAAACAATATAGACAACATAACAGCCCTCCTTTACCCTTGCCACGGACCCTTGACCAACACGTGACGTCATATGAAACCGGCGAATGAATAAATTAGTATTTTTTTTAGATGTGACTAGATTAAAAACAAACATCATCGTTCAATTGAGAGAACCAACGTATGAGGTTTGCGGCCTTAATTGCGCAGAACACCGTTTCTGCGTTGCATTCAATTATAAGGAGAAGTCTGAGGGGAATGAATGGAACTGTCAGCTAACAAATACGACTGAACATAAATTTGACATTAATGCCAGCAAAGAAAGGCGAGTTTGGACGTTCATCAAAGATAATGTAGACCGAAGTCAGGTGGTAAGCAATTACATATACTTTATACAAAATTTGTGGACAAAGAGTATACCTTCCCATTAATACCAGAATCGATCCACGTTTAAACATCCTTACGCATATATATCGAAACCTTAATTTGATCGCTCTAAGGTGTTTTCGGCAAAAGGTATGGTAAATTATTTGATAATTCCTAGCAGATCTATGTAGCCCTTTTTCAAAGTTGGACATGAGGAGGTTTTGAACATGCGGTCGTATTTTTTTTTACAAGTTCACATAAAATGTCGTGTTTTGACTATATTTAAGCTTTGAATTATATGCGCGTTGCTTGATCCAAATGCCACCCGTTTAGCATACACCTCAAGGCGTATTACCCATATTTTCTCAATTTGAGAATATTCGCTATTATACCCGTGCCAGATTATCGCCTGCCATGCAGAACAGACAAATAACAACAGGGAGATTTTGGCGTTTGACATTCAACTAAAAGGGAATTACTGTAGTGTACCCAAATGTTGGTTGAAATACGAATCCATGCATTATTTTAAAGAAAAAAATGTATCCCGTATTTAAACTTTGTCAGTCTCTAAAATAGATACCAGTATGTTTGCATGTCATCATGCAATGAACTATTTTGCAGGCATCGTGCAGAGGAGAAGTGAATGAATGTCACAATGGTGGAACAATGATCTGGGATCCAGTTAAACCTTTCAACTGTCTATGTAAGAAGGGGTACGAAGGAAAGATCTGTCAAAATGGTAATTATAATATTAATTGATATGAAGGCATACATATGCAATTTGAAGGCACACATATACCTCCACATTACAACAAAGTCACCATTCATTCGTAGCCATGTCTTTCTAACTAATCAATATATCAACTAATTAACCAAGCGTTACAAATACACCGGTGTTTCATCCCTTCTATTAATTTATTCTTCCCTCGCCTTTCCGCTCGCGCGCCAGCAATCCTTGCTGTTATTTTCGTAGGAACGCCATGTAATATTTTCGTTGTGTCAATTTATTCGCCATATTTGAACAATAGCAAACTATGTTGTTTATGTTGTGAATCATCGTTCGAAGCAATGTTTGAAGCTATTCACTATAAATGTAAGCTCTTATGATTTATACAAGTAAGTGCAATAATTTAACTATATTACGTTATGATGTTTTATTCATATTACGTTTAATTAATATGATGTTTTATTCATATTCATAACACAGCTCTTAGTTGGACCCCCTGTGGGTGGGCATATAAGGAATGCAACGTACGAGGATGTTGCCTAATTGGTATGCTATTCCCTGTGTGAATTTCATGTGTCAAGATGTTTGTGTGTCCTAAACTTTTGATTGATTGATTGATTGATTGATTGATTGATGGATTGATTGATTGATTGATTGATTGATTGATTGATAAGAGTATTTATTAAGCAAAACCAACATCAGAAGTTGTGTTTTTCAGAGGGCATGGATAAAAGACGGGCGCGGACTGGACGCGGACGCTTTCTTCCAATTGTGCTAAGTTTGAATATCCATAAGTTTCGGATTAATATACGCTTTGAAATGCGCACATAAAATCAGACAGGTATATTCCAGCTAGAAATTATATTCTGTACTCCGACGTCACAGTTTCGAAACCTTCGTTTAGGCAGCAATTTTTCGCTCAGTATTGTGGCTACAAGAATATAAATCCCACCAATATGTAGATATTTTCATTAGCTTTCGATAAATATGCGTTATGTTTGTATATTCGTTAGTTTCGAGTCAATATACTCGGTTGAAACGCGCGCATTTTGACCCCTCGTTTAGGCAACAATTTTTCGCTCCATATTGCAGAGAATATAAATCCAACCAAAGTGGAGATATTTTCATATATGCTTAAGTTTGAATATCCGTAAGTTTCAAGTTAATATACGCGGTTGAAACGCGCGCAGGCCAGTCCGCGTCCGCCAGTCCGCGTCCGCCAGTCCGCGTCCGCCAGTCCGCGTCCGCCAGTCCACATTTGGTTTGCGCCTGTCTATTATATATCCACACCCGTTTTTCAGAAAGTCCCGGAGAAAACTATACAAATACAAAAGATTATACAATAATGATATGCATGCAACTTTCGTCAAAAACATCCGAAAACTCAAATTGGCAAATTCTTTTAACTTGCACCTACATCTTCAACTTGAAATGGCGGGTCAATTATAGGCTCTATTTTTATCTGAAATAAGCTGTGATGTCCTACTATTCACAACCGCCCCACAAATGTTGGGTTGTGACAGGCACGATTCTATCAAAGGACAAAAATCTGTTAAATATAATGCTCACCAGCAGCCAGTTCAATCGGGCTCTTAGACGCATTGAGAACACGTAAAGACAGAAGTCTGTTGTCACCGGTGGTGGCGCCAATTCCCCCAATTCCCCCTCCCCTCCCATTTTGCCTCCCCCCCCACAAAAAAATTATTAGTCACTAAGAAGGGCTATAGAAGGCTACACAAGCGTTTTGTCGTTATCGGAAAATGTTTGGCTTATAAGTTGTCATTACTCATTAGTGAATGCGCGTATACATGAAACTGTTTTTTACAGTTTCAATATTAATTTGTTAATCTTTGAATGGTAAAACTTGCCAACACTCCAGTAATACGTTTCAAAAAAGACCAAAAAACATTAGTTTTGCAGAGTTAAATTCTCAAACGTGAAGGCACTGATAAGATGAAAGTATCACGAAATTATCTGAATAAACCACATCGCATATATGGGAGGCGAATATCCTAAAGGGGGGCGATATTCCTAGGGTATTCGCCCCATCCCCCCCGGGGGGGCGATATTCCTAGGATATTCTTCCCCGGGGGGGGCGATATTCCTAAGAATATCGCCCCCCTTTTGAGGGGGCCGAATCTCCTGGGGGGCGACCTTGTTAAAAATTCCATTTCCCCCCCCCAAAAAATTTTTTCGTCGTTAGGCCTCGGTTACTTTCCAACCATTTGCAGCACAACAAGCATCAAATTCGCGTAACCAAGCATCAAAATCGCAATCATAAAACTTTCACAGGAACATTGCAGACATTGCAGTATTTTCCGCTGCCACCGAATGTAACGAGCCGAGCAAACACAACAGGCAAGTGAGACAACGTGATCTAGATCTAGCTTAAGTTTATGAAGTATCAAAAGTCTCATTTTTTTGCACGAGATTGTGCTATCACAGCTCATGGGGGCTAAACGCATAAAATATGCAAAGGGTCTCAGCTCCTTCCTGAAACGATCGAAAGTTACAGCCACATATAAGCCTGGTTTCCATTTGGTCGTTAGTTGTCGCACGACAAGCGGTAGATGTGAAATAGTCTAGTATAATAATAGTCTTTATAATAATAGAGTTTTATAAAGTTCTGTTGACACTCTATTACATCAGCCACATGTCGTGCCAGCGACAACTAGCGACCAAATGGAAACTATATATAGGCTATATTGACCACACTTATAAAGTTTATGAGTTAATATACTTATTAACAATGCCCTTTATTAACTTCACTCACAATAGCAATTTACAGGATATATTAACTTTAATTCAAAACGAGGTTGCCCATGCTCATATCCCTGGCATATCGGGGGAACAATCCAAGACCATGGACCATCAATATAAATCCAAACTAAAAGAAAATAATAATAACAAACATAACAAACTCCACATAACTAGGGGTAGAGGTGGGTGGGATTTACATTGTTATATCTCGTTTCTTATTATTTCGTACAATTATGCTTATGCTGCAGGCTGCAAGCAGCCTTTGCATAATCCCCAATTGTACTTCATAATACTCGCCTCGATATAACAATGTAAGTTTAAAGCCTCATCCTACTGAAGCATTGTGTAATATCGAACGACCTACAGTAGCATTCCATACCGGACGATAATAGAATCGCTTGAAGGTACTATCCTTTGTCCAGTCTCCCAATTTGATTATTTCAGGAAGAGAAATACCAGCTCTAGCTGCTGCAGACGTCGATGCACCTCTTGTAGAGTGTGCTTTAAATACATTGTTGTCTATTCCTGCTTCTAGTAAGCAATCCTTTACCCAATGGGACAACGTTGAGGAGGTTATAGGTTTGTGAGGTTTATTTACTGTTCTCATACATCATTAGATATTCATAGCATTTCGGCCAATGACATGGTTTAATTTACATCACGTGTATCTATCTGGATATCCCGTCTAGACCAGGACTTTAATTACTTCAAGTGGGAAGGGCTTTGAACAATAGGGAAATTGAGGGGTAAACAAAAGACTATGCAAATATATTTAATTGCTATGTTTAGAATTATTTCTAAATACAGTAAGTTGTATTTAGAAATTTATTCTAACTACACTTTATAGCTAACACTTTTCCTGAACGTTTGAAAACTACATAAATATAGGAAAACCAACTTTTTTACCAACTATCATAATAAACAGCGCTTTAAACACTATAATACAGCAACTTACCAGTAATGTTTACCGTCTATAAAATATATATTCACTTCGGCTCTTTCATTTTCCACCAGATAGCGCCTTATCGCACACACAATCTGATATATTGTTTTTCGGATCCCCAACCTTGTCAGCCGAGCGACAATACTGTGCACAATACTGTGCTCAACACTTTCTGGTTCTCGAAACCGCTTTTTCTTATATTATAAGAAGATACCATGCTCTTTTGCCAACAAAATTAATCTATTCACGACGAAAGCGAACTGAATGCTTCGTTGCACTTCATGCAAACTTTCAAGCGAATGTAATCGTTAATGGCCACGCTCACTTTTTTGAATATCTAATAATTTCATGCCTCATTGCTATGAAAGTCTAATGATGTGTGAGTAGCAATTTCAAATCCTCGTTAGTGTTTTAAACTTGGCTTCCAAATCCCCAGTGCCATGAACAATGGCTCGGCTGCGCCTCGCCATTGTTCATGGCACTTGTATTTAGAAACCACGTCTAAAACACTAACTCGGATTTGAAATATTACATACAAACAGTTTATTTGGTTCTTTGCTGGAACTCGGACGAAAATTGTTTGTTCGTTTCTCATACTCTTTGAGACATGCGACAGGACACAGCAACTCATTTGTGGGAAAATTTGCATGAAAAGAGATTTTCAGTGGTTTCCCTGTACGAACTCCTTTGGTAAGCTCCGGAAGGTTAAACGATACCCCTTCTGGATGAAATCCCCTGAACCTTAAATCATGAGCAATTAATTCTGAGCCTCTTTCTGCCGAAGTAAGTGCTAGCAGCACAACTAGTTTCTTACTCAATTGTTTTAATGTTAGTTTGTAATTCGCACTGCAACTTTCAAAATACTTTGTGACTGCATTCACATCCCAAGTATTAATATACCTAGGCATAGGCATAGGAGGACGAGAATTAAAAATCCCTTTCAACAATTTAACTATTACCGGGTGCTCGCCTACATTCCAACCTTGGATCTGTGGATGTGTAGCAGATATAGCTGACCGATAAACATTGAGTGTACGATATTCTAGCCCTAATTCAAACTGAATAGCTATAAAGTTCACTATGGCCTCTAAAGGTGCTGAAAGTGGATTGAATTGTTGTTCACTACACCAGCCAGTCCACTTCCGCCAGGCAGAAGAGTAAGTCTTCTCTGTTCGGACTCTCCATGCAGCCAAGAGAAGTCCTTGAGCTGCCTGTGAAATTGACGCACTTTGGAAATTTCTCCTGAGACACGCCATGCGGCTAATTGCAGGTGAGTAAGAAGATGTAGTTTGTCTTCTTGTCTCAAAAACCCTGGGAATGATGGTAGTAGCACTGGGGCTTCTATTATCATTCCCAGCAGTAGCGGATACCAGGACTGGGTCTCCCACACTGGTGTGACCATGGTTATTTGAGGAACTGACTGTTGTTTAATCTGCCTCAGACAACGCCCTATTAGGGCAAATGGAGGGAAAACACACCCTGCGAGTTGGCACCAATCCAGTGTAAAGGCATCCACTGCCTCTGCCACTGGATCTGGTTTCCAACTCACAATTCTTGGCAGTTGCGCTGTCAGTCTTGTTGCAAAAAGATCTACTGAAAAAGGACCCCATTTGGAGTTGATTTTCTGAAACACAACTGGATCCAGTTGCCAATCGCTGGAATCTGGACCAGCTCGGGATTCGTAGTCGGCTACTGTGTTCAGTCTCCCTGGAAAATGGTGTGCCTCGACCGTGATTGAGTGTTCGAGACACCATTGCCAAAGGTCGAAGGCGAGGCTGGATAGGACTAACGATGTTGAGCCACCCATTTTGTTTATGTAACTTATGGCTGACGTGTTGTCCATGAGCAACAAAACATGGATATTGCATTTGCTCTTTAGAAATGATTTGAGAGCGAACTCCCCTGCAAGTAGTTCCAGACAATTTATGTGTAACAAGCGCTCTGTTTGGGACCAAAGGCCCCTGGTTTGTGTTTGCCCACAACGAGCTCCCCAACCTGTTGTTGATGCATCTGTCTCGATGATCAACGTTGGAGGCTCTCTCAACAGAGCCCTTCCATTCCAAGCATTGAGGTGATCTCAGGTTATTGTTTGGTGGTTTAGGACTTTCTGACATTCGTGTTTGATGTTTTTTACTTTGTCTTTGGGAAGACTGATTTGAATGTTACCGAATTTATTTGAAAACCCAGGAATTCGAGAGATTGAACTGGATTCAGTTGGGATTTCTGGTAGTTTACCACAAATCCCAACAACTCTAGGAGTGCTACTGTAAGTGTCACATGATGTGACAGTGTTTCGGTTGTTGATGCCATCAATAATATATCGTCTAGATAAATTATTAATCGAATGCCCTGTTTTCTTAAAAAAACAACTATTGGTTTTAGGATTTTTGTGAAAACGCGTGGGGCACTGGCCAATCCGAAAGGCAGGCACATAAATTCCCATTGGGTATCTTTCCAAAGAAAGCGAAGGAATTTTTGGTGATCATTCTAAATGGGAATTGTAAAATAGGCATCTCTTAGATCGATTTTTGCCATATAATCGTTTGGTTGCAGAAGGTCTCGCAGCATATGTATGCCCTCCATTTTGAAATGTTCGTACTGAAAAATTGGTTCAATTGTTTGAGATTGAAAATTGGCCGTTGGCCCCCACCTATCTTGGGGACCACAAACAGCGTGCTTAAAAAACATGTGCTGTGTTGTTGTGGTGGAAAATATTGTATTGCTTGTTTTCCTATCAATTCTTCCACCTCTTTGTTTATGACCTCTTGGTCCTCTACTGACACCATCATTGTCGGAATAGTTTTCTGGAATGGTAGATTTGAAAAACAAATTTGGTACCCTGACACAGCCTGGAGTACCCAGGGGTCGTTTGTCACTAATTCCCAATTTTTTACAAAATATTTTAAACGACCTGCTAGTGGCAACTGGTTTGAGCTTACATGACGCAGCCCGAACTTTTCCCACAATGCATTTATTTGGGGGAAATGTGTTAAGTTTGTTTCGTTTTTTAATATACCTGTTATTTGACCACTTTGAGCAATCACTGCTGGCTTTGTTGTGACTGGGATGTTTGGAATTGACGGTTTGGGAATCTGCCTCTCCCCCGGCCACGGGTTCGAAAGGAGTACCTTCCTCGGGCTTGGTAATTCCATCTGTACCGTTCCTGGCCCCCACGCCATGGGCGGTAACTGGAGGGGGCCCCTCTGCGAAAAAACTGATTTGCTGGTTTCTTTGCAGTTGCTGCTGAAATAATCCGAGCTGTTTCATTCCTTTGTTTAATCTTTTCTTCAAAGGATTCACCAAACAACATCTTGCCGGCATCTGGAAATGGCTCAGTGGCAAGTGAATTTAACTTTAGATTAAGTTTATCCAAAATTTGTTTTCTTCACTGAACTGTTAACTGATTGTTAATACTTCCCAATAAACACAGGACTTTTGTCAGGCATGCATAGATGCCATTAATATTGTTCGAAGGTACAGTGATTGTCTTGGCACTGTCTTGGCTTGATTGCCATCCTGATACATGCTCAAAGACCATCGATAATGGCCCAACCACATCTAAAATGTGATCTTGGAGCCTTTGAGGCTCTTTGTCTACACCTTTCGCTCCAGCAATCAGTGAGCTCAAATAATTATCGAGAACTAGTGTGTATACTGCCTCGATATTTGGACGCGGGAATTCTTTAGTTATCTGCTTTCGTTCGTATGTAGAAAGCGTTTTGTTAATGAATAAAACATTAAGAAGACTAGAAAGTTCTTCTGAAGCTTCCCAGCGTCCAGGACTATCTTCGTTTAGGTCACTAAATTCCGTGGATTCAGACAGGTTGGCCTTCTTTGCAGGAGGTTCAAATTCCTCCGCATTAATCTCTTGTACGTCCTCGTTCTCGTCTGAAACTTGTTCAGTTTGTTCATTTAAGCCTTGTGTTGACCCGGCGGCTAACCGGGAGGACAACGGACGCTTTCGTAAGCCTTGTGTTGACCCGGCGGCTAACTGGGGAGTTTGTGCCAACATGTGTGCTCCTTCAGTACGAGGTGTTAACTTGCTGATTTCTTGAATCATACTCGGCAATATAGCCGAAAGTTGATCCTGTGCAGCTTTCGAAATTTGTTCGATTGTATCACTGTTAAGATTACCTGGAGGTGTCTTCGGATTCGACTGGATTTCTGACATAACAACTTCATCGTCGCAGCTTCCAGTGACTGTCGCCATTGTGAGCAAAGAAAAAAGGCAACGTGGACAAGGGGATGCCAGGGATATGAGCAGGGGCAACCTCGTTTTGAGTTATTTTAAGTTTATTATGTAAATGTAAGTAGTTAAACTTTGAGTTAATAATGAGGTATTTTATGATATGGTAAGATATGATATGGTATGTTATGGCATAGTTTGATATGGCAGGCTATGGGGTGGTATAGTTTGGTGTGGTTTGATACAGTATGGTTTGGTAAGGCTTGGTATGGTATGGTATGATATGGTATGGTATGGTATGGTATGGTATGGTATGGTGTGGTGTGGTATGGTATGGTATGGTATGGTGTAGTATAGTAGAGGGTCAAATTCTAAGGCCTATAATATTTTGACTTTTTCAGACATTGATGAATGCTTGGAAGAAAATTTCCCTTGTCACGGAAATGCAACTTGCAACAACACTCAAGGCTCATACCTCTGCCAATGTAAAAGCGGATTCGTAGGAGACGGGAAAACTTGCGCAGGTATGAAATTTTGAAGCCCTAACATCAATCACTAAAAGGCTCCTGAACGTTTAGAAAGACGTATGTTAATATTGATCTTAATTTCTTCACATATTTTAAGATGAAACTAAGCGATAATAAGTTTATAATGACGATTAGACTGCATTATGACATCATGTTCAAGTGACTAAAAAGCTAGTATT
The DNA here is from genome assembly GCA_902702795.2 of Paramuricea clavata. Lineage (NCBI taxonomy): Eukaryota > Metazoa > Cnidaria > Anthozoa > Malacalcyonacea > Plexauridae > Paramuricea > Paramuricea clavata. The sequence goes on along the minus strand of CACRXK020003079.1, from coordinate 8,814 downwards.
AATAAAACAACGAATCTTTTATACATTATTTTTAGTGTTTCAAGACAAAACAGTGCAAAGCTTGGCATAGGCGCATCGGCCAGAAGGGTTGGAGGGGGGGTTGATCCTTGGAGCTCTGGCCCTCCCCAAAATTTTTAAGGTCGGGCAATTGAGCAAAAATCCATGTGTTATCCGGGCAAAACATATAACTCTCGTCAAATGTGATAAGAAGAACCGCGGTCTACAATCAATAATTAAATATAATTAACGCCAATATTAATTGCCTTTAACATACTTTGTCATATATGAAGTACACCTGTATATGAATGATGACGGAAAGATTATGAAGATTCCGGAAACATTGAATATATTGAACATACTAAAGCGCCATTACACAATCACACTCATTTGTTAAAAGCATATACGAAATCCAGGGACATAACATACAAGCTGGGATGGGAGCAAATATCCCCTCTTGTGCCCCAACAAAATCGCATTTTGTCATCCCTCCAAGAAAAGTCCCATTTTCCTAAATTTATTCTAACAAGTCAGCGAAGAATAACAAATAGATAAACAGAAAGAAAGTTTTGGCTTCATCCTTTGTCCTTGTTGAACAAAATCGATTTAAGTTGTTACGTTTTTCTACCACTAACGCCCGCATTCTAAAAGGTCATTCGCGCTCACACTCAAAGAGTAGAGGTTCAATTTGAGCTTTCCTTGAATGTCAATGCTGGTTTTGAATAGCTGTATGGTTAGTATCATACCTTACTGTGTAACTACCCATCTTCCAGCTATTCAAAAACAGCAATGACACTCAAGGGAAGCTCAAATTGAACGTCATAAATTTTAAAGCAAACTTGAATGCTCAGAATGCAGGAAATAGCATTTCCGGGCTTCAAATTTCGTACATTTTCTGCGGGAACATGCCGCATGGCCAGACACCCCAAGGGATTCATGCATGGTATGTCGCCCACATGGCTATCCCCTTCTAATATATATCTCGTAGAAAGGTCCCTTTTCGAAAAATCCCCCCCCCCCCCACGGGAAATCCTTAAAAAAGCCCTGAAAAAATCTCGAACAAAGTTGTACATGTGTACGGTGCAACATAATGCAAAGCAGTTGGGGAAACAAATACTGTGCCCCCCCCCACCCAAACAAGATTATGCCTGTACGCACATGCGTAAAAGACTTGTAGTTTAGCCATAACTAGAACTATTTACTGGTCGCTCAAAAGTTATTCCATACTGGAGTCGAAACGGTATGTAAAACAAATTATGGCCTGCTTCCATATTAAGCTTGCCAAAAAGATTTGATGAAATTAACTTAACTATGTCAAACAAATTACTCGATATAATGTCATTTAGTGAGACCAGACTTAATTCAACCATAACTGATGGTATGATTCATATGGATGGGTATGGCATTATAAGAAAAGATAGGTCTAGAAATGGTGGTGGTGTTTGCATTTACCTACGTAATTCTATAAACTATCAAATCAGACAAGATCATATACCAGCCGATCTAGAAGCTATATGCATAGAGATAACTAAACTGCATAGCAGACCATTTGTGGCTGTTACGGTTTATAGACCACCAGATGCTTAAGTTCATCGAATTTTTTTATCCATCTTGAAAACCTATTAAAAAAGATTGATAACGAAAACAAGGGAATATATATAGTCGGTGATCTTAACTGCGACCTTTTTAAGTCTATTCCCGAGCATCCAACTAAGACACTTAAATCTTTACTCGAAATTTATCAATTATCCCAGATAATCGATGAAGCCACACGGATCACTAGGACATCTTCCACACTTATTGATTATTTTATTACCAATGAACCAGGAAAAATATCCAAATGTGGTGTAATACATACTGGAATTAGTGAAGTCTCATTTATGGCATAGGAAAGATTAACATTCGACACAAAGATAATGATAACATAATTGAAATTAGAAATATAAAAAAATTTAATCAACAGCAGTTTTTAGAAGACCTAGGAACTCAAACATGGGAACATGTCTATTTTTTGCAAACAATCCTGACACTATGTGGGAAATTTGGAAACAACTTTTCTGACAAGTCCTAGATAAACATGCCCCAATTCAAAACAAAAAAACAAAATCTAAAAAAAATCCTTGGATTACTAGTCATATAAAAAAATTAATAACTGCAAGAGATAATTTGAAAAGAAAGGCAATTATCACTAAACTTGAAACAGATTGGGATAACTATAAAAAAAGCCAGAAATGAAACCAACAATCTTCTAAGACAAACCAAAAAGGTATATTATTCCAATAAAATAGCGACTGAAAAGCAAGATCCAAAAGCTGCTTGGAAGACAATTAATACCTTACTTGATAAACAAAATCAAAGAACTTAAGTAAACGAATTAAACTTAAATGGCATAAAATTAACAAGCCCTGATAAAATTTCTGAGGGCTTCAATACCTTCTTTTCAAATATGGGACCGAATTTAGCCGAAGAAATTAGTACACCAGAATGTCATTCTAAAGACTTCCTTGACAAAACTAATTCTGAATTTACTGCATTCCAGTCAGTTACTGTTAGTCGTGTTTGTCTTTTATTACGTGAACTGTCTGGTAGCAAAGCTACTGGCCTGGATAAAATATCCAGCAAGATAATCAAAATGGCTGCACCATTAATTTCCGATTCATTGACTTAGGCCACATAAAAAAAAATAGTTGGTTAGCGTCCCCGCCCGCCCACAAAAAAGGCCCCGCTCAGGACTTTTTTTTATTTTTTATTTTAAAAAAACCCGACTTTTATTGATCAACGGGCTCTAATATATGTAGTATTTCTGTTGACTGTAGTCAATTGTGTTAATAATTTGCGAAATTGCGTGCGAAAATGACGGTATAAATTATATTTTGAAATATATAAAAAAATATCTGTACTGCGCAAGAAAATCCAGTTTCGGACCTATAACAGTGAGTAAAACCAAGGCGTTAAAAATTAGTAAAAATTAAAAAAAAAAGCGCCCGCCCGCCCACTTTTTGGCAGAAGCCAAGGACGCTAACCAACTATTTTTTTTTTATATGGCCTTACATCTTTAATCAAGCAATAACTTTATGTACTTTTCCACATGAATGGAAGATTGCAAGAGTAATTCCCCTTTTTAAAAATGACAAACGAAACTTGCCAGGAAATTATCGACCAATTTCTGTGTTGCCAGCCATTAGTAAAATTATGGAACGTATCCTATATACTCAACTTTATGAATATTTGAGTGCAAATGACATACTTTCTGAGCATCATTTGGTTTCAGAAAATTTCATTCAACTGCAACAGCTTTACTTGATTGCACAAATGATCGGTACATAAACATGGATAGAAAACTTTTTAATTTGGTTGTATTTGTAGACCTAAATAAACCTTAATTTGATACTGTTGACCATGAGATCTTATTGCAAAAACTAAAACTAGTTGGAATCACAGGAAGTGCATTTCTATTACTCAAATCATACTTAACTGGTCGTACTCAAAGATGTGAAGTCAATGGATCTATTTCAGGGGGAAATGACGTCAAATGTGGTGTACCCCACGGGTCTATATTGGGGCCACTATTCTTCTTACTCTATATTAATGATCTACCTGCATGTCTGAGTAAAACAAAACCACGGCCGTTTGCTGATGATACAAATATCACAGCAGCTGGAGAATGCTTAAGTGATCTTGAAGATGCAGTAAACTCAGATTTAGAAATGCTTCGTAAATGGCTCATGGCAAACAAACTGAGCTTGAATGTGGCAAAAACTGAATTTCAAATTATTGGTACTAAACAGATGCTGAAAAAAGCTTCTGTTCAGCAACTTTAAATTCTGTTGATGAAAATTTGTGTTGGAAGAGCAATACAGATACTATATGTAAAAAGGTATCATCTGGAATATACGCTCTCAAAAGCATTAAAGAATATGTTGATAAAAAAACACTCGTTTCCGTATACAATGCTATAATTCAACCCTACTTTAGCTACAGTTGTCAAGTTTGGAATATATTTGGTGAAACGCAATCCACGCGTCTCCAATAACTTCATAACAGAGCTGCCCGTGTAATAGCATGTGTGCGTAATGAGGTAGATCAACAAACTGTGCTAAATATATTAGGATGGGAACCAGTCAAGGAACAAAGAGTGAAAGCAAAGGCAAAAATAATGTTTAAAACGTTCAATAACATGGGGCCAAATTGTCTCAAAGAATTATTTACTTTCAAAAAAGAAATATTAAACCGCAGTCTTCGTAACAGCTCAAGTACCATACGTTTGCCCAAGCCAAACACAAACAATATGAAAAAGAGTTTCATGTATGATGGAGCTTCCATATGGAACTATTCCAAAAAATATAAAAGAAAGTAATTTGCTCTCAAGTTTTAAAAGAAAAATCGCTACCTATAGCTTATAAAGACAACCACATCATTGTAAATTGCAAACTTTTTGTATATATTTTAATAATTTTATATTCTGCATGTTAATATTTCCTTATTATTTTACTTGTAACAATTTGTTAATGATTTTTACACGCCCATTGTGGAAATCAGCTTCTGCTTACAATGTTAGCGTGGTTAAATAAAGTTTATCATCATCATCATCATCATCATCATCATCATGTATGCTTAAGTTTGAATATCCGTAAGTTTCGAGTTAATATACGCGGTTGAAACGCGCGCAGGCCAGTTCGCCTCCGCCAGTCCGCGTCCGCCAGTCCGCGTCCGCCATGTGTAGACCGTAATACATTAATTTGTGCCTATAATGCACTTGTTTTGCCTCACCTTGATTACTGTTGCGAAGTATGGGACACCATTGGTACCACACTTTCTGATCGTCTCCAGAAATTACAAAATAGGGCTGCTAGAGCTATCGTGGGTCGTAAAAATGAACATGGTCAATCTGAACTTGCTCTAAATGAATTAAACTGGAAGCCTCTGAGCAAACGCAGTACTCAGTTTGTGGCAAGTCTTATGTATAAAATTACTCATGATCTAGCGCCCTTACGACTTACTGATATTTTTCAAAAGACGTCTTCCTCCCAGCACTACAATTTGCGGGGCTCTTCCACTATACTCCATTTGCCCAAGGCTAAGACTGAATATCTTAAAAAAGTCTTAGCTATAGAGGGGCTAAACTGTGGAACAGTCTCCCAAATAAATTAAGAGGAAAAGAATCACTAGCTATATTCAACAAAAACGTATGACACCTGGCTACTAATTAGAGTTTTCAACTAATACATATTTACCTTGACCATTTAATCTATTAAAACTTGCTATTAATAACCTATTTAATTATGTATGTAATTGTATTAACTTCATGTAAGTAACTGTATTTGTATGTTTAATTTTTCTAAATTTTTAATGTAAATTTGAATTTAATGCTACGCCCCCCTTGGAAATCAGCTTTTGTTGTAGGGGATAGCGTAGTAAAATAAAGTTTTACCTACCTACCTACCTACCCCTCTTAGACGCATTGCATGACAACACGTAGAGGCAGAAGTCTGTTGTCACGTTTTACGACAACACGCGCTATATTCTACATTGTACCAGGATTGTACACATTCTATACATTCTATACATTCTACACATTTTATACACATTCTATACATTTTATACATAAATAAATAGATTATATACGCTTTTTATATCCTTATATTGTAAACACTTTGAAATAAGCGTAACTGCTACTAAATGTGTCAATAAACCATTACCACTACGAAAAGATAGTGGCCGCTCGACCAAGCAAGAAGGCTGTTGGCACTAGTTTTATGATTTTCCGCTGTTAGCCTCGATTACTTTCCAACCATTTGCAGCACAACAAGCATCAAAATTCGCGTAACCAAGCATCAAAATCGCGATCACCAAATTTTCACAGGAACACTGCAGACATTGCAATATTTCCCGCTGCCACCGAATGTAACGAGCCGAGCAAACACAACAGGCAAGTGAGACAACGTGATCTAGATCCAGCTTAAGTTTATGAAATATCAAAAGTCTCATTTTTTTGCACGAGATTGTTGATGAGCTATCACAGCTCATGGGGGCTAAACGCATAAAATATGCAAAGGATCTCAGCTCCTTCCTGAAACGATCGAAAGTTACAGCCACATATAAGCCTGGTTTCCATTTGGTCGTTAGTTGTCGCTGGCACGACAAGCGGTAGATGTGAAATAGTCTAATATTATAATAGTCTTTTTGTGTGTTATATGCAAATCAGTCTTAATGATTGCAGAGTTTTATAAAGTTCTGTTGACATTCTATTACATCAGCCACTTGTCGTGCCAGCGACAATTAACGACCAAATGGAAACTAGGCTATATTGACCACACTTATAAAGTTGAGTCAACTTACCTTAACTGAGCATGCGTAGAGTATACATACTGACTGAATATTAACGAGACTGTGATGGGACGAACTACTGAATTATTTCAAGATATGGTCCAAGAACATAATACGTGCAATGTAAACCTTATTTTGTCATAAATAAGCCAAAGTAAAGCAGATGAAAAATGGTCCAGACTGATGCCATACAATAAATGCTCAGCGACATGGCCACTTTACTGAGCAATTTGCAGTCGTGAATTAGAAGGGCTTAGCCCCCCTCGCATTAATTTAGTTTGGCGATGAAGTTATTTCTTTCTGTCTATAAGAGGAAACTAGCAGGCGTTAATGGGTTAAGAAGTCGATCTGCTTATTTTTCAAAGGGTTTTTTTAACAAGATTCCGATCGCTGGGGCTTGGGCTCTACAGCGAATAATACAAGGCGCTGGGGCTTGGACTCTACAGCGAATAACAATTTTAATCTTCTCGCTGCTTGCGCGTCAGCAGCGAATATAACAATATTGATAATTATCCGGGGTTTTGAAACCAATCACGAACCGAGAATAACATTTGAATGTATAATAATGACATGCAATTATTATTTAGATGCTTCACCCTCACCCTTTCGGTGTTTTACTATATATTCTCTATTAGTTAATTTGCTAATGCCGCAATTTTTCTTTTCAGAAGTGCTGACATCATGCAAACAAATATTGACGAGCCCAAGGTAAAACACATAATCTTAATATAAATGTCAATGTCCAGCAGAAAATACGTAAAAGAGCCATGACGTTAACAAAAATATGCTTTAAAATATCTATTAAAAAGCTAACGTTTTGTCTTTAACTTAAGACATCTTCAGAGCAATGGCATGCAAAGCGGAAGACATAGGAATATGAATAAATTACAACTATTTACAAGATATTATAAAACAAAAGTAGAAAGAGGACTGGACCAGAGTAGAAGTAAAGGGACCAAACTGCCTTGTAAGTTGAGAGAGGGTTTGAGTTTGTTGATGAGAAGACTTCTCAACTTTTCCCGCTCAATGCTCTGAAGATGTCTTAGGTTAAAGACGAAACGTTAGCTGTCCAAGAAATATTTTAAACTATATTTTTGTTATGGATCTTTTACGTATTATCTGCAGATTACAATTTCCGCCCGGTTCATCTATCGCAAGTAAAATACACACATATATACCCATATACACACAACACATCAGAGGCGACGGAATATCCATAATTGGGGGGCAGATATTCATATATTCGTGTTCTGCCCAATTAATCTCTTTTGAAATCGATTGTTTTTACAGTCTGTGAACACGAATATATGAATATCTGCCCCCGCAATTATCGATATTCCGCCGCTTCGATATTCCGGCGCTAAGCTGGTTTACAGAAGGGGCGTAATTGTGCTATTAATTCCGTATAACTACCACATCGACAATTACTATATATACATTAATTAGGTTATTTATTAAACACTTACAAAGGAAATTGAAGAAGAGAAAGTTCGTATACGTAAAATATGTACACATACCCATTTGCCAGTCTCTTCTAAATCACATAAATTACAGTATATTCAAATCTATATATGGTTTCAGTAAACGGCAGATCGGCAATGCAATTGAAAAGTGAGGTTCCATTTCTCACCACAGATGCAAAATTGTTCCACAACATCAACCCACTGATTTAAAACTTCGCTTGAGAAAATACGTTTAATTTTGGTTTTGGTAGAGATATATTGTTTAAATCATATCATTTGTTTGTGGAAACACCACATAAATTTTTTACAGCATAGCTTTCGATCCGTAAGCCCTGATCTTCATCGATATTAGTGCTAATACTTGTTCAAATCATTTTCCAAATTGCATGAATTGTAAATAGAAAATTAAGTTAGAAAATATTTTGTTTATCTTACAGCAACAAGGGAAATGGTGTTTACCAAATCAGTGTTGGAAAAAATAAATCTATCGACGTGTACTGTCAAATGACTAACGTCTCAGGATGCTATGGCGGCGGTTGGACAATGGTGATGAAGATTGATGGAAGCTTGGTAAGCGTGCGTGCAGATTGAATGATTATGTCTGCTTTGTATCTCATTACTCTGAAGATGTCTTATACGAAGACGAAACGTTAGCTTTTTAGTAAATATTTTGAAGTATATTTTTGCTATGGCTCTTTTACGTATTCTCTCCGCGTTTACGTATTCTCGGCATTAATATATTTTTTAAGATTAATGATTATGTATCTGCGAATCAGGACGCAAATATACTTGTACAGCGATGCATGCAAGTTCCCTGTAAACAAATTAAATTCCATGTTTTCGTCCGATTTTGTTTGTTTGTTTGTTTGTTTGTTTGTTTGTTTGTTTGTTTGTTTGTTTGTTTGTTTGTTTGTTTGTTTGTTTGTTTGTTTGTTTGTTTGTTTGTTTGTTTTGTTTGTTTGGTTTTGTTTGTTTGTTTGTTTGTTTGTTTTGTTTGTTTGTTTGTTTTGTTTGTTTGTTTGTTTGT
>CACRXK020003078.1:8651-38457 GCA_902702795.2 Paramuricea clavata | reverse complement strand
TTAAGTTCTTCATTAACGTAGGGAAGTTTCACATAGATATTTTCTCGTTTGGCATCCTTACGTGGTTTGTATATATATATATATATATATATATATATATATATATATATATATATATATATATATATATATATATATATATATATATATATATATATATATATATATATATATATATATATATATATATATATATATATATATATATTCCAGTGGAATACATGTTAGTTTTGGAGTTGAAGCTGGTCTAAAATTCTTTTTAATATACTAGAATATGTACAATAAAAAGGTCTAAAAAAGTTCTAAATTTTCGGTTGCTAACTGCAATCTTCATCAGAGTACTAAGAGCAGTTCGGATAGTTCAAGGTTTTAAATATCGTCATTATTGCCACTTGATTGCACAAGCGATAAATACATGCGTGGGAATTCTTTGTGTTTGTTAATTGTTTTATTGTCTAATATTGAATGCATCGACTCGAGGAGACACTTTTCTTTCGTATTCTCCCTACATATACCACGCGTGCATTATCACACGATAAACGCACGGGACTTGTTTTCTATTTCTTAAATAATCAAAGCACTATGTGTCCGCTGAAAATGGATGACCATGCACTGAACGAGTAACATTAAGGTGTCAGTCAAAAGTATTTTGACTGTAAAATCTTTGGCCTTGCATTCAATAATATTTATACTTTCTCGAACGTAACAACTTGACCATTCGTTATTAACCCGTTTGACCAAAACGGTCCGGTCATGCACCTAAATCCATATTGTTTTGCCTCAGATGATATTTTTTAGTTTTATCGAACTACCTATACTGCGCATTTATTTTGCAGGTATATAATAACATTTCATTGCGTACTCAACGGTAAACTATAGTGGGGAGGAAGGCTGATGGAAGGACTGAAAGGCAGATGTTAACTGCACAATATTTGTTTCAATCTGTCGCATGATACTTAGTGACAAATGGAATTGTCTTCTGTACTCGTAGATGAGTTGTGTGCTTGATTTACAGAGCACAACCCAAGTTGTAAACAGGTCGCATCAGCCAGTTTTATGCAGAAGTTGTGCAATGTATGTCGGCCTTAATAATACATGCGAGTTACAATTCTAGAGAGACCAGGGCCATGCTACCCGGGGGAAGGGATGGATTTTGGTTCTCTAGAACGGCATTTTCTGAATTTTGGGAACACCTGGAGAAAAGTGTAAAGGTCTTCGTTATTTTGGATAGTCATGATCTGAGACCCGCACGCAGGAGTGCGGTGGCATGCTGCGCGGTAATTTTTTAACTTTAGATATCAATCAAGGTAATCGAAACATAGAACAAACAATTCCCAAATAGTTTACTGCTTTTGAGGATATTATGATTTGCATTCACTTCAATTACACATCCCCACCCCAACCCTTCGCGAAGACATTGAATTATCGATGCATCCATATAATGACATTCTATTAATCAGGAAACAATAATGGTGGAGAATTTAAGCAATTTTAATACAAATAAAGTAAAATAGAACCTCATGCCGTGCTGATAATTTTTTCCAAGTATTCGTCTTCTTAGAAGGGAATTTATTGAATTTTTAATTCAATACATTGCTTTCATCATAAATATTACAAACTGTTATAATGCGTATTGGGATTGAAATTAGAAAACATGATAATAAAATGTCCATTAGGCAAGCAAAGCAGTTTTTATTTTAACAATTTATTTTCTTAAACGTGGAAACGAAACCACATTTTTCACGCTTTCAGAAGAAAAAAATAGTTATCTTAATGCCGGGGCAAATATTCTGAATGTGTGGTGCCAGAACAACATTACATTTAATTTATTAAATTACATTAACAATTTAATTAAATTTAACAGGGTTTAGAAAAAAACACTTTGTGAGGTTCAAGGCAAAGTAAAAATAAGTGAAGAAACAAAATTGATATAATTTGTATTAATTGTAACTAATATTATTTCTCAATAATACCAAATTGAAATGTTCGTGCATATTTTTTTAACAGCTGAATGATATAAGCAACTTTTCGTAAATATTTGAACATTTTGCCATATTTAAGCAATTTCGATTTTTGCATTATTTTACTTTAAAATAATGCAATATGCAAAACAGGTTCATTAGATTTAGACAGTATATTTATTGTACCTTGTCAGATAGACATAAATCTTGTATATAGCTACGCGATGGTCTTTTACAACCATGCATTAGGCGTTAACTTAACTGTTCTTTGGAATGTACTGCAGTACTTCGACGTTTCGAGCAAAAGCCCATCGTCTAAGTTTACTTATATTTTTCATGTCGTTGTGCTTCTCTAACATCACATCTGTCTATTATATTCGCTACCTACACTGGGATCGAACATGTTAGGAATGAAAAACTGTTATAATAACATTTTCGCAAATCTAATATTAATATTTCTTGCTTTACATTTTAGTTTCGATTTAAGATCAGGCACGGCTCTAATCTGCGCGACAACGCCTCTTCTGTTGGTTTTGCTTTAACTAACTGAGTATAACGAAGTTGTTTATATAAAATAATTTTGCTCACCAATCTTGTTTTCTATAGCCATTTCACAGGATATAATGTTCTCAGATTCTGAATAAACAGGTCATAGCACTTTTCACTGAACGTTCGGTTTATGCAATAGTATGAACAAAGCATGCGCACACAGGTTTATCAAACTATCGACAACTCAACCATGCATGCAAATTAGAATAAAAAATAACAATTTGGATCCAAATATATTCAAACCCCCTGTTTCCATAATGTCACTTGCAATTCATGCGCAGAATCTTGCAGCAAGTCGCAAGAAGCGAGCGAGACTTCTATTGTTATACCAGTGGTTGTATATAATATTACGACTATATATGGTAGTATATAAAATCTATTTAACTTAAAAAGCAACCATATATAAGAACTTGATTTTATATTGGATTGAATAAATTAATTTCTAAAAAGAATCCTTTTTTATCTTATAATTGATGCAAATTCCCACTTTCCCTTCTTTCGTTTTAAAAATTTAAGAAATAAAATGCAGTTTTTATTACACCGCGTATAGCAACTTATTGGACAGTCGAATTTCACCACAAAGTTCAAATTAGATTGAAGTACTTCCTTGCGCATTAGTTAAGAATATACGGACAAGTAAAACGAGCGGATTAGCGAGTCGGTTACGTCTGGCAGAGTTGAAAATCAAATCAAATACATTTTCAATCGATGCATGATATATGTAAAATGCAGTGTCATAATCAATTAATTATATTGGCTTTGCCATATGAGTATATATAAGCCATAATAAAAATTAGAATTTTATAAGTATCCGATGCATGCTGCTATTGGAATTTTTAACACTGGTTTTCGATAAACACAACGCCTCTTTTTGCTGCTTTCACTTTTTGAATTCATTTGCATAACTACTGTATATCACAACAACTCACTTGTCTAACACAAGTTACTTAATTAAAGATAGTGAAATTAAAAATAGAGAATAGTTAGAGAAACTGAAAGTTTTAGACATTTAATGAGTTCCTTCTTTTGATCAGTGACACTATAATATTCGATGTTGACCATGCACTACCTACTTCCCTCCATCCACAAACACTACAAAAAACTAGCTGTATCATTGGCATGAGTCGGGCTGGTTAGTCCATCATACCACTATCTTGTATTGGTTGCGGCTTTTGTGTACAATTATATAATGTAGTCAAGCGACGTTTTTCAGAAAATGTTTATGCTTATGCTAATAATGTCTGCTTTCTGTCTTGTCAACGCATGCAGTCTGAATTCATATTAAGTGTGCATGCATTGCTGACTTTAATTAACTGTCTTGCTGTTTAAAATCTTATGTAGTTTGTGACATAGGCAAAAAGTGATTACCAGCTAAGTTGAGAATTTGCGCCCTGTGTTTTTATGATAATTTTTGTAAACTTGTGATTTGGTAATTTTATTCATTCGAATTAATGACTACAATCTATTGTCGAAAAATGGAACAAACACTTTTAAAACAGTGCCTGCTTTAGGAGGTATTATATAATTTGTATTTACTGAAAATACAAAGTTGATCCCGCAAAGACATTGAATCGTCGACGCATGAGCAATTAGGGCAATTATAATACAAATTATAGTAAAATATAACCCCATGCCGTGCTAAGAATGTTTTCCAAGTAATCGTCTTCCCAGAAGTAAAACCTCATCGAATTTTTAATTCAAGAAACAAAATTGTTATAACCTTCCACTAATATTATTTTTCTATATTACTAAATTGAAACTTTCATGCATATCTTTTAATAGTAGCACATGCTACTTCTCGTAAATAATTGTACTTAACAGCGCGCCTAAACTATCTGCTGTTAGCGCCATGTAGCAGCAATTTCGATCTTTCCGTTATTTTACTTTAATTAATTGCCAGGTAGGTTGAGAATTTGCGCCCTCTGTTTGTTATAATGATTTTTGTAAACTTGTGATTTTGTAATTTTATTTATTCGAATTGATGACTACAATCTATGGTTGAAACACGGAACAAACACTTTCCAACTAGTTCACTGCTTTAGCATATATTATATGATTTGTATTACTGAATATACAAAGTTGCATGATCCCGCAAAGACATTGAATCGTCAACGCTTGAGCAGTTAAAGAAATTATAATACAAATTGTAGTAAAGTATAACCCCATGCCGTGCTAAGAATTTTTTCCAAGTAATCGTCTTCCCAGAAGTGAAACCTTGTCGAGTTTTTAATTCATTGCCTTTTAGGATTAATATTATGGCGCTGATACACGAATTGAGAATTAAGAAATTAGAAAACATGATAATAGCATGACCATCATGATAATAGCATAACCATCGTGAAAATAGTATGACCATCATGCAAGCAAGGCAGTTTTCAATTTAAGACCATGTTTTGCGAAACGTGGAAACAAAACCTCATTTTCCGTTCTATCTGCAGAACTATAAGGTTATATCAAATGAGGGGCAAATATTCTAAATATGTGGTACCAGAGCACTAAACTTTGTTACACAAAATACGCAAAAGCTTTGTTATACTCAAGGTAAAGTATATATGAGAGAAGAAACAAAATTGTTATAACTTTCCACTAATATTATTTTTCTATATTACTAAATTAAAACTTTCATGCATATCTTTTAGTAGCACATGCTACTTCTCGTAAATATAATTGTACTTAACAGCGCGGCTAAACTATCTGCTGTTAGCGCCATGTAGCAGCAATTAATTTCGATCTTTCTATTATTTTACTTTAATTGATTGCCATGTAGGTTGAGAATTTGCGCCCTCTGTTTGTTATGATGATTTTTCTGAACTTGTGATCTTGTAATTTATTTATTTATTCGAATTGATGACTACAATCTATGATGGACACATGGAACACTCTCCATGAAAAGAGTGCAGTGCTTTAGGAGATACTATATTATTTGTATTTACGGAATATTCAAAGTTGATCCGGCAAAGACATTGAATCGTCGACGCATGAGCAATTGGGGAAATTATAATAGAAATTTTGCACTATTTAAGTATTAAAAGCACTTGTAGTCGTGTTTTATATCTGATTAACACCTTCGGTAACATGCATGTACAACTTACCCGTGTGGATGGTTAGGTGCATTGGGTGGGAGGCCTGCCGTTTGTATACCAGATACTTACAATTACTTGGATTCAGGTCAAGCTTCCAAGTATTGACCTGACCACCCGTTTCCACTATCACACCGAGTTACTCGGTGGAACGCAAACAAATTATGAAGAATTAAGAATCAGAGTGACAAGAAAAAATATTTTTTCTAGCTTGCGCTTACAACTGCTTGTCAAGCTGCGCTTCTCACAATGATGCAGGCAACGCCTGTTGTGCTTCCTGCCTTTAACGCTATAGGTTCGGCCCATGCTCCGCGCGCTATGGTACCTTGTTGTTAACCTTGCTTGTTGCATAACCTCATTAAAACACGACTATACAAGTGCTTTCAATGGCTTAAAATACGACTACAAATAAATACTATAATTGGGATGATTTTAGTAGCACATGCTACTTCTCGTAAATATTTGTACTTAACAGCATGCTTAAATTATCTGCTGTTTGCGCCATGTAGCAACAATTTCGTTTTTTTCATGATTTTACTTCAAAGTAATGTAGTATACAAAACAGGTTCATTAGATCATATAGACAGTATACTTGTTATGTCCAGAAGAATAGACATATGTCTTATATATTTATAGTTGGGCGATGGTATTTTTTAGGACCATTATAGACATCAATTGTTGCTTGAAAAGTACATTCGCAATATGAGACGGAGTTAGTTATACGACTATACTCAAGAATATATTAAGCAGTACTTCGAGGTTTCTGGGAAGTGCCCTTAGTTAGAAAAGTCTAAGTTTATAATATGTTTCATGCTGTTGTGCCTACCTAAGACCGTAGCTGTCTATTGTATTGGCTACCTACACTGGAACCGAACATGTTTTGAATGGAAAACTGGTATAATATAACTGTTGCAATTCTTACATCAATACACTTTAGTTTCGATTTAAGATCAGGCACGGCTCTTATCTGCGCGTCAACGCCTCTTTTGCTGGTTTGACTTTAACCAAATAGGTATATCAAGAGGCACGTTTTAATATAAAATAGCTAATTACCAATCCTGTTTTCTGCAGCCATTTCCGCAGGGTATAATATTCGCAGATTTTCCTTTTTGAACGTACGGTTTATGCAATGGTATGAACCACGCATGTACATACAGCTGGTTTGTTAAATATCGACAACTTAGCAATGCATGCATATTATAATAAAAAATAACAATATAAATCTGAGTATGTTCAAACCCCCTGTGTCTACAATGTCGCCTGCAATGTCACGTGCGTGCAGAATCTTGTAGCAAGCAGCAAGAAGTGCGCGCGACTTTTATATTGAGACATAAGTGTTTGTATCATTACGACTATGTTAGTATAAAATGTATTTAAAGAGGACCATGATTTTATATTTAATTAAATAAAGTGATGGTGCTTGAAAATAATCCTTTCTGAATGGATTCAAATACACATTTGCTCCCGCCGAGGCATTGAATTATTGATGCATCCATCTAATAACATTCTATTAATCAGGAAACAATAATGGAGAAGAGTTTGAACATTTAGAATACAAATTAAGGTAAAATAGAACCCCATGCCGTGCTGACAATTTTTTCCAAGTATTCGTCTTCCTAGAAGGGATCTTATCGAATTTTTAATTCCGTACATTGCTTTTATCATAAATATTACAAACTGTTATAGCGCGTATTAGGATTGAAATTAGAAAACATGATAACGAAATGACCGTCATGCAAGCAAACAGTTTTCATTTTAAAAATTTATTTTCTTGAACGTGGAAACGTAGCCACATTTTCCTCGCTTTCAGAAAAAAAAATGGTTTAGTTAAAGTTATATCAGAGGTTGCCAATTATCTACATAATGACTCTATATGTGTATATTTTATCTATAGTTGTTATATTTATAATCGTGCAATTCAGTTTGTACTGCGATACGATTTTATTAAACTAATAATAAAACAGACGGGTCTTGACCCCACAAATATATTATCTTTACGCTGAATGTGTGGTACCAAAACACTATTAATAAAATACTTTTAATCTAACAGGGTTTAGAAAAAACACTTTAATAGGTTCAAGGCAAAGTAAAAATAAGAGAAGAAAAAAAATTGATATAACTTGCGACTAATACTCAATAATACAAATTGAAATGTTTGTGCATATTTTTAAATAGATGAATTAAGCAACTTTTCGTAAATATTTGTACTTAACAGCTCGCTTAAACCAGTTGCTGTTAGCGCCATGTTTCAGCAATGGCGATTTTTGCATTATTTTACTTTAAAATAATGCAGTATGCTAAACAGGTTATTAGATTGTGGACAGTATATTTATTATGCCCAGACAAATAAACCTATATATATATATATATATATATATATATATATATATATATATATATATATATATATATATATATATATATATATATCTTATACATAGATACGCGAAGGTCTTTTACGACCATTAGGCGTTAACTTATAGTGTTTGGAATGTACAACAGTACTTCGACGTTTCGAGCAAAAGCCCATCGTCTATAAGTTTACTTAGCTTTATATTACTTAAAAGTCTAAGCTTACCTATATTTTTCATGTTGCTGTGCCTCTCTAACACCACAGCTGTCTATAATATTCGCTACCTACACCGGGACCGAACATGTTAGGAATGAAAAACTGTTATAATAACATTTTTGGAAATCTTGTATTAATTTCTGGCTTTACATTTTAGTTTCGATTTAAGATCTGACACGGTTTTAATCTGCGCGACAACGCCTCTTTTGTTGCTTTTACATTAACTAACTGAGTATAACAAGCATGTTTTTATATAAAATAGTTTGCTCACCAATCTTGTGTTCTACAGCCATTTGACAGGGTGTAATGTTCTCAGATTCTGAATAAACAGCTCGTCAAAGCACTTTTCATTGAACGTTCGGTTTATCCAATGGTATGCATGAGCAACGCATACTGGTTTATCAAACGATTAACAACTCAACCATGCATAAATTACGATAAAACATAACAATACGAACCAAATATATTCATATGCTCTGTTTCTATAATGTCACTTGCAATTCATGTGCAGAATCTTGCAGCAAGTCAAAAGAAGCGCCCGAGAATTCTATTGGTATATCAGTGATCGTATAGTATTACGACTATATGTTAGTACATAAAATATTTTTATATTAAACAGCAACCATATAAGAACTTGATTTTATATTGAATTGAATAAATTAATCTTTAAAAAGAATCCTTATCTTAATGGAATACAAATTTCCAATTTCTTTAATGCAAATTAATTGAATGCAAATTTCCCTCTTTCGTTTCAAAAATTTAAGAAATGAAAGTGCAGTTTTTGTTACATCGCTTATACCACTCGAGTTTGGTCATTTCACGAGTCAAGCTCGAGCCCGAGTCAAGCACGAGTCACGAGTCAAGCACGAGTCACGAGTCAATTTCGAGTCATGATCAACCTATAAACTTCGTTTTTCCGCTTTTAACGTTAATTTGACAATTTTTATAGATTAATTTTTAATTTTAATGCAGGTAAGTATACTTTATGTCTTGTTTATGAAGGGGCGTAACTACAGGGTGGTGGGGTGTCTCATTGTTTTGCCTCATCACCAAAATAATTTACCTTTAATTTAACTGGTGTATGTCGGAAAAAAATTTTTGGCCCCTTTTTTTGAATGTGCGGAAAACATTTTTTCGACTTCCCCCACCCCACCCCCCTCCCCCCACTCGCGAACTTTTTTAGGAAAAATATTGACAAAAAATTTTTTTTTGCTGCAGGGCATCATGGATTTTCTCGGGCAATTCTACCAGACACCCCCCTCAAATCTACCAGACACCCCCAATCAAAAGGGGCTAGTTACGCCCCTGAGTGAGACAACGACTATGGGAATACTGTTTGTGAGAAATCCGGTACGTAATTCCTAATTTGCGAGCGGGTAAGCCAACAACCGATTGTGAAGGCTCTGCAAAGCCTATTTTTGAATATTATTTAAATACCATAATTTTGGACCTAAAGGAACGTATTATTTACTCTAATTTTAACTAAGTTAAGTTATTTTAAACATGGGCGTACCGGAAGGAAAAATTTAGGGGGGCGGAAAGAAATTTGCCTGACTTTTTCGGATTTTGCCCGACTAAAATTTTTTTTCCGGAATTTACTTTGGCGACCTCCTCCTCCCCCAACCCCCCCCCCCGTCGCCAAAAAAATTTCGATCAGTGTACCATTTTAAGGGTCAAAATTTTTTTACGGACACACAAAAATTTTCCGGAACCTAACAAAACTTTGGAAAAATCACAAAATTTACCACAAAATTTACAGAATTTCTCTCATTTCTTTTTTTAATACACCAAAATTGCCCGACCGTTCAGCGAAAATTGCCCGACTGCCCAACAAACTGGGGGGGGCTGCCGCCCCCCCCCCGCCCGGTGCGCCCATGATTTTAAACTTAAAATATCCGCCATTGTTGCCATTGCAACGGTAGTTAGGAGTTTTTAATTCCGAACGCCTTAGTTATTATTGTGTTATACCAATCAGATACTCTCTGTTATATGTGTAGCGGAAATTTTCAGTTTTTAAAAACAAATAAAACTGTGAAAGGTTAAAAATTTTAGAAGATATCAAACCAAATAGTTAAAATTGCTTAAGTGGTTCCGAATATTTGAAAAACATAGAAAAATATTGAAGTTAAATGTCATTGAAAATTGAAAATTCGCGTCGCGTTCCCGAATCGCGTCCGGTCTGTATGGACCTCAAAAGACAATTACATGAAAAAATGCAAGACTTCGTAACGGTTTATAATATGATTGAAACAGATTGCAAACATTTTTTAAGAAAACTATGCTTTTACTGTACCACCAGAGGCCACTGTCTCAATTTCATATATATAACCCGCACACAGGCTGGTAACCTTCGTTTTTGAGATAAACAGAAAGTATAACAGTTCATTTCGGATGTGTATCGAGGGTGTGAGAAAGCTTTTTCCGGGAAGTGTGTACTGTGTAGAGTCTGTGGACGATTGTATACATGCAGTTAGAAATTTTTAGCTTGACTCGAATTGGACTCGTGACTCGAGCTTGACTCGGGCTCGAGCTTGACTCGTAAAATGAATACACTCATACTACTCTTTCCCCACAACTCTTGGCGAGAAGCGGTTTCGCATTACATTACAAGTCAATGTTTCTAATGTTAATATCACGGCGAGTATTTACCCCCTTTAAAATTTTACCCCATAGAAATCCTCACAAAACAACCATTCGAACGTGGGGGTTAAGTGCCGTCAAAACATTATACGAACCGAAACAATCATATATTCACACTCATCGTTTGTCGCTTGATCAAACTTTCTGTATTTCGTATCGAGAAAAAGTTCTAAACTTTTTGTCATGAATTTTTCTTTATATTTGTAAAATACTCTTTGTATACAAAACAATGGACACTCCAAAAACGGTTAACATTTTAATTCAACGTATCAACTAGCTTGCATCAACAGGAATGACGCTACTAAGAAATACAAAAGCATATATACAAGTTCAAATAAAATATGATATGTGTTAGTTAATTAAACATTATGAGTTCCTTAGAGGCTTCACATCAGTGTTAAGTTCCGGTCTCTGGCGATAAATATATAGGGATTCTTTGAAAAGTAATAAAGATCAATGTATGGATTTGTCAAATATCCTACAGTTGTTGAAAATAAATGAATCCAGATTTTGAAGGGTCTGTCACATTGTTTTCGGTGTAGATGGTCTTGATGGTGTTGGGCACGTTGTAAAACATGGACTGGACCTTGGACTGGACTTGTAAACTATGGACTGGGCTTGTAAAACATGGACTTGTAAAACATGGACTTGTAAAAGATGGACTTGTAAAACATGGACTTGTACAATATGGACTTGTAAAACATGGACTTGTAAAACATGGACTTGTAAAACATGGACTTGTAAAATTAAACATGGATGTGTAAATCATGGACTTGTAAAACATGAACTTGTAAAACATGTAAGGGCTTGCAAAACATGTAAGGGCTTGTAAATCATGGACTTGTAAAACATGGACTTGAAAAACATGGAGTTGATCTACCAGCGAATTTATTATCGATGATATGTTTCTCTATTTGTACACCTATATGTAGAGAAACAGGTAAAAATACACGAATTATTCTGCTGTGCTCACTTGCCCCTGCCCCCACCTTATTCTGCCGAAATTAGATAGACAGTAACAAAATAAATTGGACCGAGTCAACATAATTTAACTTCGAAAATATTTAATAGTTTTTAAATTAACTAACATTTTGACAAAAAAAGTTCCACTATTTGCATGGTATGCATTTTCTATCATAGCTAGAATGTTGTAATTAATTAGCTACTGAGTCAGTTGCAAAACATGAATTTCGATAGACATAGTTCACTAACAAAACAAAACAAAATGAAACTCTTAACAAAACATTTCATTGTCCTTAGTGCCTAACAAATATTACTGGTATCCATTATTAAATATTCAATCGTATCCGTGTGAAAGGAAAGCTTGGCTGTAGTAATGTCCGCAAACGGATATTGCCAGCACAGTCAATCAAGATACATGTTATATGTATGATCCGGGAATTCGATGATGAATTTCAGTCAATGATTCTCAAGGCCATATATTTACAAGCGTGTATTATATATAAACGAATAGTTTCTAACGGTTACAGTATTCAAAAAGCGAATAAGAGGAAGGATTAAAACAACCTGTCTTTAGTAAAGTAAAGATATAATGGTTAGTAATTAGAGATCTAGCAAAGCATTAGAATAGGTCAAGAGGAGTTGACCTAATGTTGACATTTAAAGTAGGATTAAGCTTGGATATGAAAAGGCTTTCGCGAATGAGCAAATCTGCTTCAGAACTAGCAGTGGAAAGGATTTTAAAATCCGAGGATTAAATTTGATGTTTATAGTGGTATGGATATGAGCGAGTATGCCTGACATGGTTGAAACAGAACGTTTTTTCCAGTCAAAGGTGAAACGCCCATCTGTTTAGAGATACGCGTGTGTATGTGTCGGTGAGGTTGACCAACCAACATACAATGACCACAGCATTGACACTTATACAAATATACCACATGTGATCTCAGTTCACTGGGAATTTTGTCCTTAAATGGAAAGAAATTGGAAAAAAGAAAGAAGGACGAAAGACGGCACGTAAAGAAATGTGTGGATAGGCAGAAGAAATTTCTTAAGTTGTGATCGAATTTGCAAACCATGGTTACCAGTGAAAGGAAGACAAAAATGTATAACCTTTTTCGAGCAAGTATGAACTTTATCACGAGAATTATACATTTTATAATGAAATGATTTGATACAACTATCCACAAGTGTTGCAGGATAACCATTAAGAGAGAAGGTTTTCTGGAAATTTTGCATTTCCGAGTGGAAATATCCATAAGAAGAGCAAATGTTGAAATAACGAGAGATAAGTGAGAAAAATAAGCCTGTCTTGTACAGCATTGGAATAAAACTGTCAAAATTGGCAAACAATCCCGTGGAGGTAGATTTACGAACTTAAATCTAACGAAAGAGTTTCTGAACATTTAAGTAAGGAACTTAATCCTATTGGCTCGCGACCAGGTATTATATATGGTTTACCTAAAGTCCATAAGCCTAATTTCCCACTTAGACCTATAATCTCTGCTATAGGTACTCACTCCTACAAACTTGCTAAATTTCTTGTTCCACTTCTCCGTCCCTTCTCTTCTGACACTTTTACAATTAATGACACCTTTTCATTTGTTAAGGAATTACACGAGGTAAAAATTAATACTAATGGTGTCATGATTAATACTAATGGCGTTAAATCTCTCTTTACTAACATACCATTAGATGAAACTATTAATATAATTATTAACAAATGCTTTGCTAGTGCTACACGCTATCATGCCATCTCTCGCGACCAATTTAGAGAACTCTTAAACCTTTCTGTAAAAAATTGCCATTTTTTATTTGATGGTGTTTTATTCAAGCAGGTTGACGGTGTAGCAATGGGTTCACTCTTAGGCCCATTGTTTGCTAATATATTCCTATCTTTTCATGAGAAATCCTGGCTAGCTGACTGCCCTTCTGTTTTTAAGGCTATATTCTACCGTCGATATGTTGATGATTGTTTTCTTATTTTCACATCACGCGACCATGTTACTCCGTTCCTTTCCTATCTCAACCCGAAACACCCCAACATTCAATTTACTCACGAGCTTGAAAGTAATTCGTGTCTTCCTTTTCTAGACGTCAAAGTCATTCGTTCTAACGGTTCTTTCGCTACCACGGTTCATCATAAATCTACCTCCCCGAGATTGTTTACCAATTTTGACAGTTTTATTTTAATTCTGTACAAGAAATGTTTACTTTTCTCACTTATCTCTCGTTATTTCAACAATTGCTCCTCTTATGTATATTTCCACTCGGAAATGGAAAAGTTCAAGAAAACCTTCTCTCTTAATGGTTATCCTGCAACACTTGTGGATAGTTGTATCAAATCATTTCTTGATAAAATGTATAATTCTCGTGATAAAGCTCATACTTGCTCAAAAAAAGTTATATATTTTTGTTTTCCTTTCACTGGTCATCATGGTTTGCAAATTCGATCACAACTTAAGAAATTTCTTTCTTCTGCCTATCCACACATTTCTTTACGTGTCGTCTTTCGTCCTTTCCGTCTTTCCAATTTCTTTCCATTTAATTAAGGACAAATTCCCAGTGAACTGAAATCACATGTGGTGTATTCAGTTGTATAAGTGTCAATGCTGTGGTGCATTGTATGTTGGTCAAACTCGTCGACACATACACCCGCGTATCTCTGAACACATGGGTGTTTCACCTTGACTGGAAAGGTCAACCATGTCAGGCATACTCGCTCATATCCATACCACTAAACATTAAATTTCAACCTCGGATTTTAAAATCCATTCCACTGCTAGTTCTGAAGCAGATTTGCTCATTCGCGAAAGCCTTTTCATATCCAAGCTTAATCCTACTTTAAATGCCAACATTAGGTCAACTCCTCTTGACCTATTCTAATGCTTTGCTAGATCCCTAATTACTAACCATTATATCTTTAATTTACTAATGACAAGTTGTTTTTCATTCTTCCTCTTATTCGCTTTTTGAATACTGTAACCGTTAGAAACTATTCGTTTATATATAATACACGCTTGTAAATATATGGCCTTGAGAATCATTGACTGAAATTCATCATCGAATTCCCGGATCATACATATAACATGTATCTTGATTGACTGTGCTGGCAATATCCGTTTGCGGACATTACTACAGCCAAGCTTTCCTTTCACACGGATACGATTGAATATTTAATAATGGATACCAGTAATATTTGTTAGGCACTAAGGACAATGAAATGTTTTGTTAAGAGTTTCATTTTGTTTTGTTTTGTTAGTGAACTATGTCTATCGAAATTCATGTTTTGCAACTGACTCAGTAGCTAATTAATTACAACATTCTAGCTATGATAGAAAATGCATACCATGCAAATAGTGGAACTTTTTTTGTCAAAATGTTAGTTAATTTAAAAACTATTAAATATTTTCGAAGTTAAATTATGTTGACTCGGTCCAATTTATTTTGTTACTGTCTATCTAATTTCGGCAGAATAAGGTGGGGGCAGGGGCAAGTGAGCACAGCAGAATAATTCGTGTATTTTTACCTGTTTCTCTACATATAGGTGTACAAATAGAGAAACATATCATCGATAATAAATTCGCTGGAAGATCAACTCCATGTTTTTCATATCCAAGCTTAATCCTACTTTAAATGCCAACATTAGGTCAACTCCTCTTGACCTATTCTAATGCTTTGCTAGATCCCTAATTACTAACCATTATATCTTTAATTTACTAATGACAAGTTGTTTTTCATTCTTCCTCTTATTCGCTTATTTGAATACTGTAACCGTTTGAAACTATATATATATATATATATATATATATATATATATATATATATATATATATATATATATATATATATATATATATATATGTACTATTTAAAGCACGCGTAGGAGTGTTTTATCACATATAAAACACGACGTGTAGCAAAGTGTTTTATATGTGATAAAACACGACTACAAGTGCTTTAAATGACTTAAAAAAACGACTCAGCTTATACGAGTTGATTGGCGAAGTAATTTTTGAAATAAGCTTTGTCTAAACCGAGAAAATCAAAGCTAAAGTTTATGTAAATTAACGTGATTTTATATCACATATATAACCACGACACGCTTATGATTTTTCTTTGTGTTTTGCGCGCTCCTGAATTATTAATGAGTTTTTTAAATATATATATATATATATATATATATATATATATATATATATATATATATATATATATATATATATATATATATATATATATATATATATAATACTCGCTTGTAAATAAGTTTAATTGCTCTTAAGATGTTGTAAACAATACAACGAAACGTTAGCCAATAAATTTTATATTTTGTTATGTCTTGTCTGAAAGTCATTTGCTGGGCTTTAATTTTCATTTTTAATATAACTTTGTCAATGCTTTAGTTTGGTATAAGGTCACAAAAGACATGTGTAGTCATACAGAGTTATAATTTAAGCATGTAATTTGAAGGCATTAGAGCCAGCACATATAACAAAACGAACATGTAAATATTTTGAATCGTGATTGACGTAAAACCTATATACTATACCAATGGCAATGGGCAATGACAGGATCAATGCAAATTTGTCAAACATCTGTATGAATTGAGACGCGTATACCAAAATGATATAATACGCAAACATTTATTTACACAAAACTAAACATCGTGCCAAGTCGTTAAAATATATATATGAACACGTACCGTTAGCACTGCATATTTTCAATTTATGTAAAGGTGAGAGTTCATAGTTGATAAGCTTTATTAGCAAATACACTGAAATGTTCCAATTAAGTGATTTTATTTTGACAAATACATTTAATCTGTGCTATATTAATATACTATACGAAGGACGGTTTTTAAAAATCACAATGTATTAATAATATCACTGCGATCAGTGATCACATATATTTAGCAAGAAACAGACGACAACAAGAGTCTAAATCACTGGTCTAAATGCCGCGAACCATATCTATATATAACGTTTTTTCGTAGTGTAATTAGTTTTATTTCAAATATAGAACTTCGAAAACTGCCAAATGCGATCATTATGACAAAACTAAATTGACAAGTTCTATTATCTTAAGAAATGACTGTAGTTAATAACTCTGCCCAACGTACCCACCCTAACGACAAATTACGCTATATCCCAAAATCTGGGATGTCACGTGACCATGGACACAGGGTCTCGCCGTGTGACATAGGTTGGAAAAGAACGTGAATAATGAAGATGACATGGAACAATAGACCTTATGCATAATTACGTCACAAGGCTTAATGCCGACGAGGAATGCTGGTTTTAATAGTCATCGCCTTGGAAAATTTCTATAGTGGCCATTTTGAATTGTTTAATCTTGTCGGGCGATAACTAGTAAGACCAACATTCCTCGCAAGCATCAAGTTTTGTGACGTCATTATGCATAAGGTTTATTGAAATAGTTCATCACTTATTATAATAAATATAATAGCAAGTAAGATTTTAAAGTCATACATAATACACATCTAACATGGTTGTACGCATACAACGGGGAGAGCAGCAGGGGCAACTAACCCCCATCTACCCAATGCCCCCCCCCCCAACACCAAGCAAATTTAACTAATTTTATCATGTGATTATGATTGTTATGGATAATTATGCAGCCAGAAAGTAAAAAATTCATCCAAAACTTTATTGTAATCATATAAAGCAAACATTCTGTCACCTGCTGTTTACACTTGCCAATGTCAACTGTTGAGTAACATACACAAACTATTTGAGGAGCATTCATTATTGTAACAAAGAGGTCAATCATATATCGAAGACCGCTGAATAGTAGAGAATGTTTAAAGGTGATGAGTGGAGTATATAATTCCAGTTCTGTGCACAGTTAATGATATACCATGCTGTTCAGTTTAACACAGCATATCCACACAAGAACAGTTTTTGTCGTGGGAGATTATCAGTTTGAGTAGAAGGTATCACAAATTTAGTTTTGTACATTGTGTGCCATTGATCTGATATTCTGATCCATCCATATAATGTATTATTTTTGTAGATGTTAAGTTATTTTCCATACTAATGAATTTTAGGTAAGATTGTCTTGCAAGTGGGTTGTTCTGACAAAATTACCCAGCCAGTATCCAGTGCATTTATTCATCATTCTTGTATTAATCTCTAAACAAAAACATTTGTGTTAGAAAGCAAAATGACACTGTAATGAGTGATACAGAACTAGGTTCGAAGCGTACGAGGTTAAAGAGACGGTGGTAATAGTTATATCGGATTTTAAGAAGCAGAAACGAAATGCAGAATCGTTGTTTTCACGTTTGTTAACACAGTTATCCTGTTTGTTGTCAGAGGAAAACCCTAATCGAGAGAATATATGCCATTTATTGCTTAAAATCGATGAACAGAAAGACATTTGTTTGGAGGTATTAGATAAGCTTGGGGAAGCATACCAGAAAAGTGGGGATAAACAAAATGTATTAAGAATAGGTGATGAATCGGACAAAATAGCTGAGCAAGTGGATGTTGAAACACATGCTTCACGTCAATTTTTGTTATCGTTATTCAAGAGATCTGTGCATTTAAAAAAAACAATGTTGCTATAGCAACTGAATCTCAACCGACCAGTACACAACAGCTGGCCTATAAAATTATTACTACAGAAAATATGGAAATACCCTTGTTGGAAAATGATGGAGTACAAACTGAATCGAATAGCAGTTTGTCGCAAGAGACACCTCAAGTAAACAGTAACAATGGACATGAACAATTATCAAGTGGAAACAACACTACACTTGTTGACAATGAAATTGGAACACAGTCGTCTGAGTTGTCCAGCAGCCAATCGGAATTAAAAACGATTTAAAAGTGCTCGCAGAGTGGATGGACATTTGGAGCGAATTCGAATTCCTATTTTTGCAGGAGACAAAATGAAGTTTCAACAATGGAATGCCGCTTTTACTAGCTGTGTAGATAAAACGTCATTGAGTCCACAGTTTAAAATGCTTAGACTAGAGTTAGGCGATACAGTTAGGGGACTTGGATACTCGCAAGAAGCTTACAATGCTGCAAGAGCTAGATTAGAGAGAACGTATGGTGGCAGTCGGAGACAGGTTCAGAGTCATTTAGAAGAATTAAAAAAGTTGAAACCATTACAAGAAGAAAATGCCAAAGAATTGGAGATGTTAAAGAGAATAGTTGACAAGCGGATCTTGAAGCGCGAACTTTATACACCATTGTTCTTGAGAAGTTCCCGGAGGAGAAATTACTCTCCCAATACTACAGATGGCTAAGAGAGAAACAAAAGGAAGAATCCATGGAGACATTAAAGGATTGGATTTCCCAAGAAGCTGAGAACCAAATTCAGGCCTCAGAAATCAAGCATGGGTTTCCGAAGATACGGGCAGAAAGAGTCGATGGAAACGGAAGTAGTTCCAGTCGAGGCGGACGGACCTTCTATGGAAAACCAGTTGATGGAGGTGATAAAAGAGTCAAGAAGTGCCAAGTTTGCACAGAGATACACCCTATTTGGAAGTGTACAAAATATCGAGATCAGTCAATAGAAGACAAGTGGAATATGGTAAAGAAGTTAGGTTTGTGCTACCGTTGCCTTGGTGACAATCACTTAGGAAATGCCTGCAAATAGAACAGACAATGTAATATAGATGGTTGCAATGAGCCTCACCACTATTTGCTTCATAGGCCAAGGGTTTAAGCCAATAATAATAATAATACACATGGATATACCAATACTTGTGGATAATAATTGCCTATATTTGCTTCATAGGCCAATTAATTGTTTAATATAAGTATATAATCCAATAAGTGTCAGTGACAGTGTATTCTCTGTTAAGAACATTTAGTGTTTGTTTGTTTGCATGTTTACTCTTTCATTAAGACTATAAGTTGGTTGCTTTCTTGATGTACGAACTGCCGAAATTCATGCCTGCAGTTTTAACTGAGCCGCATGACCTACTTTCGGTTGTTCGTACATGGAGAAAGTGTCAAACACTGTCATGTTTATAATGTCACTTTAGACACTTGTGAGTTGCATGTCAACTCGTATTTCGACTTGTTATACTGTACTGTAAATATAATTTAGATATAGTTAGAAAATTGCCTAATTAGTAAATTTGGGCTTTCTCGAGGTATGAACAACTGAATTGTAGTACTGGTTAATACTTTACATTGTACCCACGATTTCATTTGTTCATACTCCTATAGGAAGTACTGAAAATAGTCATGTTTAATGTTATTGTTGTTTGTCTATAGAGTTTAGGAGGACCAGATTGGAAAAAAGTTGCAACTTTATCTGTTTATCCTCAATAAATAAAGTGTTATTATTATTATTATGATTCCTCTGAGGCATCCAGTAAGGAGAAAGATGACAATATAAAGGTTGAGTCAGGACCAGGATCTAATACGGAGGGGGATGACCAACAAAAGACATATGGAGCAACTCGAGGACAGGAAACAGAATTTATTTACGAAGGCAGTGGTACGAGCTATATTAACGAAGATGTTATTGAGGCTTTGGGGTTGCATGAACTGCAGAACATTGCCCAATTTGCGTCATGGAATGGCTACCGCCGTCGTCTGGCAAATAAACTCATAGAGTCCTTCACACCAAAGCCAAGCCTAATAACAACACCATCATCACCATCAACACAGAAGACAATGTCACAGACCCTTCCAAAATCTGGATTCATCTACCATTCATCGGGAAAAGAGGAAACATATTAAATCTTTCACCACTAAAATAACACGCTTGCTGAAACAACGCGCTCAATTCATCACTATTTAAGACACCACCAGCACTAACACCTTCCCAAGCATGAAAAACCGGACTCCTAAAGAACTACAAAGTAGTGTAGTCTACAAGTTTAGCTCCCCTGGATGTCAAGTTTCCTCTATCGGAAAAACAGATCGCTGTCTGATGACAAGGTTAAAAGAGCATGCCCACAGTAAAGAACCAGAGATTTACAAACACATAATTTCATGCGAACATTTCCTGTATTATAGACTATCTGTACTCTATCAGCCTCGCACCCAGGCTCTTTAGTAATCAATAGCGTTCAGACCACGAATCCCAGCGCGCCTAGCTCACCCAGAGCTCTGAACGCTATTAAATACTAAAGAGCCTGGGTACGAAGCTGGTAGTGTATTCTGTACTAATACACTATTTAATCTAGACGACGTCACTTCTCAATCAATTATTTTCAACGACTGTAGGATATTTGACAAATCCAG
Organism: Paramuricea clavata; assembly: GCA_902702795.2. Classification (NCBI taxonomy): domain Eukaryota; kingdom Metazoa; phylum Cnidaria; class Anthozoa; order Malacalcyonacea; family Plexauridae; genus Paramuricea; species Paramuricea clavata. The sequence goes on along the minus strand of CACRXK020003078.1, from coordinate 17,462 downwards.
ACATTGGTCTTTATTACGTTTCAAAAAATCTCTATATATTCACCGCCAGAGAACGGAACTTAACTACTGATGTAAAGCCTCTAAGGAACTCATAATTTTTAACGAACAGATATCATATTTCATTTGATCTTGTATATATAGTTTTGTATTTCTTAGTAGCGTGATTCCTGATGATGACTGCAAGCTAGTCAAAATGTCGAATTAAAATGTTAACCGTTTTCGGAGAGTCCATTGTTTTGTATTTCGTAAAATTACTCAGTGGTATCCGTAACTTTTGGCCAAAACTCTTTGTATTCAAGCGCTTTGTCTAGAAGGTTTGAATACGTCGTGTAGAAATATTTATTTCAAATATTTCAAGATATCGGGTTTTCACCATAGATATAATAAATTTTTGAAGCCTGATCGTGGTCGCAGCATCACCACTGGCGGCCATATTGGATCTTCCCAGGAGCGAGGAAATTTGTATATTTTATTATTGAAATTAACAACTCTGCAAGTATATTCATATTTGGAACGATGAGTTTGATGTTTTGAGCAGGGAAATTTGTTGTGGAGTATCGCGAATTGTAAGGGAACATAAAAAATAGAAAGGGTAAGTACAAATCATATATATTTCCCAAAAATAATACTTTTGTTATGTATCCAGGAGTGGCCAGATAGCAATATTTTTAAACTAAAAGTTTCTCGTATGCATTTTCGATAAGATTTGTCCCCATTACTGTACGTATAGCTTTTTATGCGTATTAGTATTACACAAAGCAAAATCTTGTAGTAATCCGTATAATTCATAGATATCTCTGTGGTATGATTAGCCAGATTAGGGATGAAAACTCGTATCTCAATTGACACAATAGCCACTTTCAAGGACAAATGTGCTAGTTTCGTCCATAGATATAATAGTTTCGACATGTCCATGCCGAGGTCCATGCATGATTTTGATTTTCTTGCATATTTTCTATACATGTTTGTATTGGGCTGGAAATATATTTTGTGTTATTTTACTGCAATTATATTTTATTGACAGTACTTACATTGTCTTCTATAGTGTCTTGGTAGGCAAGCCAGTATTATTAACATTTAGTTGAAGCAAGAATGGAATCAAGATAAAGGCCTTTAAAGGATTATACATAATTATAGTATCACTGTGTTTATTGTTGACAATCTGCAACTTAGTGTAAAAATCTCATATTTTTGAAATTAGATGTATGAAATTGTATTAAAATGTGATAAACCATTGTGTTAAAAAATTGTTGTTATTTTACTTGTTTGCATTTCAATCTTGTCTGCTTCCAATCATAGCAAAAAAATTATTTAATACAGGCAGGTGTTTTTAAATAAATATAACTTAACATTTGTTCATTATTTATGTTTTCTTTTACCAATGCACAAAAGCTTTTGCCCTTGTTTCTGTTTTACAGCATGTTTGCCCATATATTGCAAATATATGTTTGCTATTTGATAGGATCATAGGATCCCTGTGGTATAAAATTTCGAAATTTTGGCGCAATTTTAAAACTTATAAGTCATGGGGAAAGTTAATAGAGGTTCACAATGCTGTGCTTTTGGCTGTTGTAAAAGGGCAAAGGTGGGTGCTGATAAAAGCGAGTTAAGGAGTGACAGTGAGGGGGAAATTGATGAAGAATCGCATGTTAAAAGAAGTTTTCCAAGATCATTTCACAGGTATTAAAGATTTTTTTAAAACCAATTTACAGTACAGTAAATTAAATGTAAATATGGCATACATAAAATCGATCATTTATTAACAATTTTTGAGAGAACATTTGGTTCTTATTGTTTAAATATTATAATTAGTCTTTAATAATATCTGACAATATAGGGTGGGGATAAAGTATGCACCCTTGCCTTCTGAAGAGTATACATGACTACCATTTACACCCCACCATATTTCAGGAAGAGTTAAGGGTTTGGGGGAATTGAAGAATCTGAGTTTTCAATGAATCTGAGTTTTCAATATTCAACTTTAAAAATTCCAATTTTTTTACCATTTTACCTTGTAATGAAGACATTTGCCCTACCAGGCAAGGAGAGGGTTGGGCAAAGTGACCTTGTCAGTATACAGCCCAGCAAGCTTTGTATGGAGTAGAGTTCTAGTTATCATTTGCACATATAAACATGCACCAAAAAGTCGCCAATATATCTAAATTCTTCTGTAGGTTTCCTAAAGATCTACTTAAAAGAAAACAGTGGACACACAACATTCGACGCCAAAATTGGTCGCCTAAAAAGTCCTCCTTCATATGTTCTGACCACTTTAAGGAAGCATTCATCGATAGAACTGGGCAAAGCGTCCGCCTGAGACAGGATGCTGTACCCACCAGATTTAAGATGTTTCCAAGTCATCTAAAAAAGGCATGAGTTTTGTTTATGTAATTTTGTAAATGCAAGTCTTACTGTAAGACTACCTAAAATACTATTGCTAGCACAGTAGATATACAAGTTGGCATACCGTTAAAAACAACCTGTATATATGCATAATGACGTCACAAGGCTTGATGCCTGCAAGCAATGGTGGTCTTAGTAGTCATCACCCAGGAAAATTAAACAATTCAAAATGGCCACCATCAAAATTTCCCTGGCGATGACTACTAAGACCAACATTCCTCACGGGCATCAAGCCTTGTGACTTCATTATGCATAAGGTCTATTGTATGCATATTATGCCCTTCTCATGTTCAGCCAGTTCATTACCTAAGTTGCTAGGGTAGTTTCAAACTTAAAATACTTAATGCTTATGTAATACCTATATAATATTGCATGCCTATTGAAACAATCTTTCAGAATAACTTGATCCTGTTTCAATAGGTTTATTGATTGAATTGTCATTTTAGAATCAATGTAAATACTATAAGTCAGTTGTTTTAAATGGAAACAAAAATTGCTATTCAGGTTACCAAAGATCGCAAGTTACCTTCAAGACGAATTGATTACAGATCAGAAATGGCGGAGACTCACCCGGTATTGGAAACTGTATTAGATCAAAACGTGGAAAAAACCCAGGAAATCCAACTTATGCAAGAGGATCCTTTCCCTGATAAAGCTGAAGAAAGCCCCTCAGAAAAACAACCATGTTGTCAAGATATGACCCTGGATGGTGATGATAACCAGAGCTCATCAACAGAAAAGCTTTCTCAAGGAAATCCAACATTCATTCTTCAGGATAGCAATGTCAACCCGATAACTGCAAACAACACAAAAATGCAAGAGAAACTAAGAAAATCAAATAAGAAGATTGAAACCCTGAAGAGGAAACTGAAAACATCGCAACAACGGTCACGGCGCTTGAAGAAAAAGGTATTTTCCTTAAAAGAAGTTGTGCATGAACTCCGGAAAAAAGATCTTATCTCAACAGACTGTGAGCACATGCTTAACCAGACATTCACAGGACTGCCACTAGCCATAACAAAAAGAATGGTATCAAAAAAGAAATCACAGAAAGGATGCGCATACTCTCCTGAATTGAAATCATTTGCATTAACACTGCAGTTCTATTCAGCAAAGGCATATTCATTCGTTCGGAAAACATTTAACCTAGCCTTGCCCAGTCAATCACAAATTCGAAGATGGTACAGTAAAGTTCCAGCCGATCCTGGATTCACTGAGCCAGCATTTAATGCTTTAAAGCTGAAGTCAGAAGAAGCAAAGAAACATGGAAAAGAATTAATGTGCTCCCTAATGTTAGATGAAATGGCAATTAAAAAGCATGTTGCATGGGATGGAAAAAGGTATCAAGGTTATGTAGACCTTGGCAGTGGCACAGATGACGACACCCTACCCATTGCAAAGGATGCACTTGTTTTTATGGTTGTCAGCTTAGAGAACGCGTGGAAAGTACCATGTGGGTACTTTTTCGTTGACGGGTTAAGTGGAAAGGAGCGGGCAAACCTTGTTAAAGTTTGTATCCATTGGGCCATTTTAGTATGTTATCTGCTCTTGGTGCTTGTTTAAATCCTTTAAAGATGGTAACATACTTCATTCACCCACAAGATCCAAATCAGCGAATCTATGTCTTGCTGGACATCTGTCATATGCTGAAGCTTGTCAGAAATACCCTTGCAGAGTGGGGGATATTAATCGACAAATATGGTGGAAAGATTCAATGGGAATATGTGATACAATTACAAAAGTTGCAAGATGAAGAAGGCCTCAGGCTTGGAAATAAACTGAAGAAAGCACATATTAATTGGAAACAACAAAAGATGAAAGTGAATTTGGCTGCACAGTCTCTTAGTGCAAGCGTGGCAGATGCCATAGAATTTTGTGCCAATACATTAAAGATACCAGAATTTCAGGGATCTGAAGCAACAGTTACATTTATCCGAAATTTCAATCAACTGTTTGACATTCTTAACTCAAGAAACCCACTTGCCAAAGGCTATAAAGCCCCAATGAGTTTAACCAACAAGACCACATGGGATCCATTCCTTACTGATGTGTATGAATACATACTCGGACTGAAAAACACTTCTGGTCAACTAATGTGTAAGACAAAGCGGAAGACTGGATTTGTGGGATTTCTAGCCAGCATCAAGAGCATGAAGCAGATGTTTCATGACTTGGTCGAATCGGAACATGCCCCACTGAAGTATATACTTACTTACAAAATGAGTCAAGATCATTTAGAGTTGTTTTTCGGTGCAATTCGTGCTTGTGGTGGGTTCAACAACAATCCCACCACACAACAGTTTACTGCAGCTTACAAGCGCTTGTTGCTACGAAGCCACATTGAAGGAGAAAACGGTAACTGTGAGAAACGAGACCCAATAGACATTCTTAGTGCCATTCACCAGTGATTCATGCAATGTGAATGGTAAGGAGGTCACAATTACAAATGCTGCTCTAATACGAAAGTATGATCTGGTGGAGGTGAGGCATGCTGAAATGGAGGATTACTCTGATTGCCCAAATATTTCTACAATATCTCCATACAAGAAAGCTGCAATCTCCTATATAGCTGGATATGTGGCAAAGAAAGTCAAAGCCAGTATAATTTGTACCAAATGTTGCGAGGCGCTTGGTTCGGAAAGAACACATGCTGCTTCCAGTTTCCTCGCTCTAAAGGATCGTGGAGGACTATTCATGCCAACACAGAGTGTGATTAAAGTGTGTGAAGAGAGTGAAAAATGTTTTCAGAGAATGTTAGCAGTAACATGTGGACAGCTTCCCCATGCAACAGGAATTCTAGATGCAATTGTTGTTGCTGTGTTGAGTGTTTTGTGCATACATAGCTTGTTCAAGGAGCTCAATGATCATCAGTTTGATTCTCCAGTGGATCAAAACCATATCATACTTCTGACAAAGAAAATCATCAAGTGCTATTGCAAGGTGAAGCTTTTCCATCTTGGAAAGAAGGCCACAGAGAATGGATCGGGGGAAAATATTAGAAAAAAGTTGAACAAACTAGTGCTTTTCAACCATCAATGAAAATATATATAATAAAATGTTGAAATGGCATTTTGGCAAATGAACATACAGAACAACTATGTTGTTTATATTATAACAAATTGGTGTATTAAAATAAGTAAATTGCTTCAGTCTGTTTGGTATAAAACATTATGTTATAAACAAGCCTATTATTAAAATCAAGTAAACCCTGAATCAAAAGATGCTTACACGGACACGAAACTTGTTTTTCAACACATAGTTAAAAGAAATGAAGAAACTCACCATTTGTTCTTTATTTATACACTGGACCTGGCATATAAACCGCCTGTCTCGAGAAACACTCATATTCCGTTTGTCTCGAAAAACACTAACAATGTTAGCAATGTTACATCTTTATAGCCATAAAGTGTAAGAAATATTCTTCTGTAAACACATATTTCTGGCGAAGTGTCCCAGCTTTGATATTCCAATGTAAAATTCATCGATAAAAGGTTTTTACAGCGTCTTTAGCTGCTTTAGCGATGTAACTTTATAGATCTCATAATAAGGAATGGGAAGATCCAATATGGCCGCCGGCTTACTCTCATGGGAGAAACCGCTGAGATTTTTAGCTTCAATTTCTACATTAGAGATGCACTATCTAGTCTATTTATTATATCTATGGACTCATCCAATAAATACTTAACAGAATAGTACAATAATAATAGAAAAGTGTGAAAATGCCAACATTACCTAACTTTGTGTGACAAGAAAGTTAGATTACATTAATCTTACAGTCAGGTATTCTTTTCTTTATCACCTCAATACTCTGGTTGATGATTCCAATGGCCCCCATAAAATTCCAATGGCCCCCATAAATTTCCAATGGCCCCCATAAATTTTACTGGAGAAAATGTTTCCCCCACTTCTTGCCATTAAATCTCCATACCCCCAGACCTCTCAACTCTCACGCATTCGGTGTGAGTCTCACGCAATTCGCTTCAGTCTCACGCTCTCATGCCAGACCTCTCAATTCTCACACATTCGGCGTGAGTCTCACGCAATTCGCTTCAGTCTCATGCTCTCTCTCACGCCACGTTTAGTAAATCTAACGCATAAAAATTTTGGTAAGTCCGGAAAATTTTTTTGACCCCTAAAATGGTACACTGACCGAAAATTTTTTGGCGGGGGGGGGGTCGCCGAAATAATTTTTCCGGAAAAAATTTTTTCGGTACTAGTCTCACTCTTAACTTCTCTGCAAAGTTGAGAGGTCTGTACCCCCCAATTTTACCCATCCAAGGGAGAGTCTTGTATGGTCACACTACAGTAATGGGAATATGGGATAATCAAATATGGCATACTTTGTTATTTTTCTCTGTCCAACACCAGACAATTTTACTTGTCAAGTGTAAGATTAAGTGAGTAATAAAAAGTGGCTGGATATTCTAACTTTTGCTCCATATAATTGGACTTTGGTTGTGAGCAAAATGTAAAAAGACAATTACCCGTAATACTGGCCTTACTACATCCCTATTATTTACCTTGCAACCTTGAGCAGTTGTGCTATTACAGCAAAATGTGGTTTCAAATGACAGTTATTTTATGGCAATTATGATATTCCAGTGTGCCAGTAAGACATTTGTTGTTTGTTTCTCTTTTAGCATTATATCGAAAAGGTGATTGCAGGGTATTCAGATCCTGGAGTGATGTGAAATGGTCCTGACCTTGGGCAAATAAGTAATATATGAGAGGTGTAAAATAGGAAATTTTTTATTCATTCTGATTGACTAATAAAATTAGAATGGTGAGAATAATGATGATGGTAGTGAAATACAAGTTGTGATGATATTGGTGATGCACAAGTTGTAACGATACTGCTGATAATGAAAATATATTGTATTTGTAAATTGTAATGAGACATAAATAATAAAGAGATTGGCAGTAATGAATGTGTATGACTTGATCAATTGTGCTGGTGAGAAGGCAATATATTGCCACCTAGATGAATTAAGTCCCATGCCATTTTGTGTTCAAAACTAACTGTTCTCATCAGCTCCAAGCATAACTGGGAAAAGCTGGTTTCAATCCCGTTAGCTGATCTTGAAACTATGTGCACACATATAAATATTTATTTTTTCCCCTCATGAATTATATTGTTTAACCAAAACATCAGTTGATTATTTCATCTAGAAACAGTGTGAATGTTGTTTGAATTTGGTATGTTCACTCTGTGACAAGTGAAAGTGATATGTAATTCATGAATAATATGGTGATTTTTGGTTTCAGGATGTAAAAAATGAAATTTTACTTACTGATAAAATTCAGTGTAACCATATTCATTAAGCCTCTGTGTCTCTCTAAGCCCTACCTCCTCAATACAAGTAAAACTCTGCATAGCCGGATAGGACTAAATAGGTTTTTAATTTTACTGACAAAATTATGATGCATCAAAACACCCAATTTTTTAGACCAGCTGTGAATAATAATACTTCAATTAAACCCAAAGAATTTTTATGGTAAAGAAGTAATTATAGTATTCTCAGTAAGTGGAATAATTGACCATCATTATGGAAATTATGTAGGCTGAAGTATTTAAAATGTTTAAGAATGTATAATTGTTGGTTTTTAACCAAAGCCAAAGATATTTGAAAACACAGTATGATATGTCAGTCAGAGTCTCGGTGCTCAACTATCAGTGTATTATTTATAAAAAGTGTCGGTAGTCACAATGGTGACCACAGGCGGCCCAATCTCAGAATGAATGATCAGGTGTTGCTGGTTTTTAACGGTTTTTATAAACAAATTTATAGTCAACCAAAACTATTTTAAAAACATTCTTAAATTAGTCAAATAAATACATTTTAACAATAAAATATAGTTGACATGATAGTATAATACCTTTGCATTCTTTTAATTACTCCATGAGCTCATTTAGAGCGGTTGATGTAACATTGTAACAATTTGGGCAAATTTAGCGACAAACGGAACCAAAATCTCCTCAAATTCGGATACTGTTCAAAACACTTAGGGCTGCTCGGGCACGATCGTGGACGTGACGTAATCAATACATACTGACAATAACGCCTTACCGCCTTACGTGGGGTGGGACAGCATCAAGCGACAAACTATCGTCAAATTTGATATGCTGTCCCACCCCGGGTAAGGCGTTATTGTCAGTATGTATTGATTACGTCACGTCCACGATCGTGCCCGAGCAGCCCTAAGTATTTTGAACAGTATCCGAATTTGAGGAGATTTTGGTTCCGTTCGTCGCTAAATTTGCCCAAGCTACGATCAAACCATATTATTTAGAAAGAGAAATCTTTGTGAAAAGATGTGATCGAATTTGTTTTGGCGTACGACAAATTTGAGCTGAGATATTTGACTTTGAAGGCGATGCGGTCGTGCCGCCTGTGATTAGCCTTTTAC